>CAEFZX010027420.1:0-84532 GCA_903066825.1 Alfaro cultratus | reverse complement strand
GCTCCATCTGTACTTCCACCAAAAATTATTGTTCTATAGACTAACAACGAGCCACATCTTACCGCTAAACTGTTTCCGTTTTTCTACACTGATATACTGCAAATATCTTTCAATGCACATGCACAAGATGTATATATTTACAGTCAGCTGTAGATTCATGTCAGAGGTTTGTCTTTTTCTACTCATATGCGATTGCATACACAACATAAGTGTGCCCAGTTTTATCTGTGTGTATTATATAGCAGACACTATTCCACTTAGGGATAAAGTTTGAAATTTATTCAAAAAGACGAATGTTATCTGGGTAAACTAAAGAATTCTGAGTTCTCCTTTTAGTGAAAAAAGTTTTTGAGACCAGCCTCCAGTGATATCATTGACCACAACACAAACAAAGCAGAATTACCAGATATTTTCTTTGGGGTGATTTTGTAAAACTTTGGATTTTGTGAAATTTATCCTTTTGTTGCGCAGCTGTTGTTATTTCGGCAGTGTACATTTGTTAATGAAAAAAAAATAATAATAAATACACCAATGGATGGTGTTTTCATAGGCCCTCAAGTCAGGGTTTACACAAAGAAACACAAATTCTTCACCCGATTTCAACTTCCCACAGCAGTTCCTTAAACACTCAGTCAGAAATTTAAAAGTTAGTCTCAAAGACATTCATATCAGAAAATGTCAGGTAAACTTCCCTGCAAGCCATGTTTCTAACAACATCTAATCCTTCGTGAGGCAAAACACATGGAGGACTGGAGTGCCGGCGTTAATCAGTCAGAGGAGAGCCAAATTGCAGCAACTACATTAAGCTGTTAAGCACACCACGTCTCCAAATTGTTGAAGGTGCCTTACTGAGATGAATGTTTCTTCTCATGAATAATACATCACACACATATTCACAGATAAAGCCGGGTACACCTATGTTGTGTATGCGAGCAAGTATGAATGGAAGAGCACACGAAACCTCGCGTCCGTCTCATTGACACAGCTTGACAGCTGAGCAGGATGGCGAATCGCAGAGTGGCAGAGTTCAACGCTTTCTTCAGGCGGAGTAAAGTCCAGCATCAGCCGGCCTCCCAAGGCATCTCGCAGCAAAGCACCTCTCCACGTCTGTCAGTGTCAAGGCTGAGCTTATGAAATGTTTATGATTCAGGAACTGTAGATAAGATGGAGATTGATCTGGATCGAAAGGCAAATAAGACTGCCAAAACTCGGAGTCAGCTGAAAAGCAGGCAGGAAGAACGGAGCGCAGGAGGAGGAGGAGGAGGAGGAGGAGGAGAGGAGACTTAGAGGAAAAAATGCATTAACTCGGGGGTCTAGCCCTGAGAGAGTGCAAAGTAATAAATACTTCCTCTCAACTCGCTCTGTACTGGACTAACAGAACAAACGTTGACAGATCATCTCGATGAGCTGCTTGGTGCTGTTTGTCAGAGAGCATGTTTGAGCTTTTTCTTTGTTTGATTGCTGTCATACTTGACACATGCAGTTTGTGACTACTGGAAGTTTTATTCTTCTGTGACGTGTTTAGAAAGCAGCAGGTCGACAATGCTGTTTTCACAAACAGCGGGTGAAATTCTCTGCCCAAGGAAGTTAAAGGTTTCGCTGCAATCTTTGTGGAGTTTTGTGTTCTCCTCATGGGCATGCAGTTTCTATCATGGCGCTCTGGCTTCCTCTCACAGTTCAAAGCATGCATGTTGGTCTCTCCAAATTGCCCCCAGTAGCGAGTAAACTGATTTAGAGAGACCAACATGCATGTTTTTGGACTGGCAGAGCACTGCAAAAAAAAACAACAAAAAAACCCACCAAATATTACAAAGTATTTTCATCTAGTTTCTGTTGCAAATATTTTATAACGCTTGAAGTAATATAAAACTTACAAAATGTTTCGTCAATATATAGAAGCTTGTTTTAAATCAATAATTCCTTAATATTAATTAAATGTACTAAATCCACTGGTAGATAATTTCACTTATAACAATAAATTTTTCCCCAGTTTGAAGTGAGATAATCTGACAGTTGATCCAGTACTTTTTCATCAATATTTAGGAATTATTGGACTTAAACCAAGCTGGTATATCTTACTGAAATGTTACTTGTAAGTTAGTTCTGACTTATTTGTAATGTATTAAGACATATGCACAACAACCTAGATAAAATACTTGGTAGGATTTGGTGTTAAAACCCACATGCATGGGAGAAAAACAAGAAAACTCCATGAAGTGCTTCAGTCCTTCTGTTATTCCTTAAGTTTTGCAGAGCACAGCACCCTGGAAACACTGTCTCCACACTGAAACATACTGGGGGAAGCATTATGCCAAGGAGACACTTTTCTCTGGCATATAAAATCCAATAAAACACACAGAATTTGGGAATTTTAATGCGACAAAGTTTAAGGGATACGGACACTTCTGCACAGCTCTGTTTCTGTTTGAGAAGAAAAATGAAGTAAGACTTTTACAAAAGCAAACATGTCAGATAGAAGAGGCACATTTCCATAGTGACTTGGCTGAAGGAGATAATTGGACTTCAATTGAGAAAAAGGAGGACTTGACTGTCTTCAGAACCCCGGTGCCGGCACATCAGCTTTAATGTAAGGCCTCTAACACCCTAGCAGAATGAGAAGGGATGTCATCAAATGGAGCATTTTTCAAAGGCCAGAAGTATGTGTATGCATGCATTCATTTGTGTATTTGTGTGTCTGCAGCTGGGCCAGATAGAGGGATAAGACCCTTTGATGAATCTCCCAGTGGCCCTGGCCAGCTTGCAGGAGCGGAACAGAGAAGAGGCCACCAGAGAGTTAGGGTCCAAGCTGTAGGGCTTGTTCTCTCCCTCCCTCTCCCAGTCAGTCTTCCCTTTACCTCCTCTGATCAATACTAGTTTCTAATCACTGAGGACAGCATGGTAGTCCCCTCGTTCTCTCATCTCCTCTCAGTTTTTCTTCTCACTTTTACAACCTCTGTCTCTACCACACTATTGCCAGCTAGCATAAATTAAGGCGCACTGGCTTTCTTTCCCTCTCCATGCGTACGTGTCTATACGTGTCCCCTTTTCAGCCAGGCGGTCCTCTGCCGGTGTTTTTCTGCATATTTGTGAAAGGGAATCAGTTAAAGTCTCTGTAAATGCACAAGCAGGCTTATACAAGGCTGCTAAAGTGTTTGCATGTGTCTGTGTGCAACAAGATAAGAGAATTTCCCTTAGAAAAGCAACACAAACATAAACCCCAGTGAATAATGTGCAGCATGCATAAACTTGAATAATAACACGTCCTCTCATTTTGGTGGCTTTATCCTAGTTATCTAATTGCCTATGTGTTTCCCCCCCCCTTTAATAAACTAATGAATGTTGTCATGTGGAGGTCTGGAATCATATAGGCAGCAATAAGATGAGCTGCTTTAAATCCTCCACACTGCATCAGAACAGCTGAATAATTTGTAGAAGAAATAATTACGGTGCAGAAGAGCAGGCATCAATCCTGGAACACCGACGGTGCACTCGCTGGAAACTACCTCACCCATAAGCCAAGGCTCCATTAGGTATTGTCTGGGGCCTGCAGGCTAATTTGTTTGCATCAATAATACATTCAAAGGATTTATCTAACTTGCAAATGAGCGTTCGTTTACTGGTTCAAGAGGCAAGGAGGAGGGTAGGCAGCAGGAGAGTAGGTGTGAACAGCTGAAGCAGCTGGTTGGGGCTATCTGGGACGCAGTTAACTCTTTATGGGGCTACAGAATGGTGGTCCATATTTAGCTGTTTGGTTATATTTAAATGTGTTTGCTTCTGACACCCAGCAGGAACAGCCACAGTTTATGTAGGGCAGGGACGGGGCCAGGTGTGAGCGGCCAATACTTGGAACGACATTAGAAATGAACCGGAGTCCCACTGCAGTCACAACGCATTACCTGCTGCACCAAATGCTCTCTGATCAGACGCCAAAATGATGCAATGACAAAGACGAGCGCAGGTCCGTGTCTCTCTTAGAAGAAACGGTGGGGACATTAGTTAGACATGGTGGGTTGTCATCGGGGGAGGTTTGGATCCCCTGGGGGTGGACCCTTTGATCTCTCGGCTGTCGTTGGGCCGGGTTGGAAGGGTGAGGAGCAGGTCATAGCAGAACCGAGCGAGCAAGAGAGAAAAAGACCAGAGAGACAAGAGATTGGAGAGGAGGAAGGAAGCTGGCCACGAACATATGCTGCCTCTCGGTGCCAAGCCTCGCTGGCTCAGGCAACCCACACATACGCTGCACTGCTGCTGCTGTTAGCACTCAGGCCCTCTCCAACACATACACCATGGCACTACTTAGTCAAACAAAGCTGGAGAGATGACTCTGGAAAGAGACAGGGTCTCCCCAGTCTCAGCACTGCCAGGACAGGGTGGCAGAACACAGTCTGATCACGCACACAAACACACACACGCCCACACACACACACACATGGATGAACAGAAAGAGAGCGCGAGAGGTGGCTAGCAATCCCAGAAATTTGTGACGACTGATGTTGTCAACACACAAAACACTGTTGGATAAACTGTGATATGAACTGAGAAACTTTTATAGGCTCCTAATATGCTGGCTTCTTTCACTTTGATGAATTATTGGTGCAGGCTGCAAAATATTAATTTGTTCATGCCAGACTTTAGAACTGAGCAATACAGTGGGAAATGAAAAATACATTTTGTATGCTTTTTTTTGCCTACTATGTACTTGAAATACAGTGAAATCATTACTTTCTGGTGTCTCGGGGTCTTACATTTCCAGACTGTGAGTCATCTTGTTGTTGAAATATCCAAGACACGAGAAGTTTAGATTCTTACTTCAGCCACTGTTTGTGATGAAAAAATGATTTTATGAATATATGTATACATATAGGTTGGAATGAGTATGCACAATGGGCCTTGAAAAAGTATTCTAATGCCTTGAACTTCTCCACATTTTACTTAAAATTCACTCTGTTACTTTATTAGGATTTTATGTGATAGACAGTCATAATTTAATCTCTATAAAAAGTACATGGATCTGTTTTGTGAAGGCTGCAAAAAACAACCTTCGGTGTAGAAAATAATGTTTTAGCATTATTTATATAATGCTAAATAATCCCTTGTGAACAATGTGAAAGACTGCTCTGGTCATATGAAGCTAAAATTTACCTGGAAACTATATGAAAAATGCTGCGTGGCAGATCACTGGTGTAAATACTTTTGCACGACCCCTTTGACTCATGAAATCACGGGATATTAATAATTTGTCATATATTTTATAATTAACTGACTAAATGGTTGCACAGTGGCATTTAACTCAAATTAATCTGACTTTCAGGTTGCGTAATATATCTGTAAAATAATAACTGTAATGAACTGCTGCTTTGTGGCTGCGAGGGATCCGATGAAATGTTCCCTCTGAATGGCCTCCAAACAAAGCTCGACACAGCTCCATACTGGGATTTAAATCAAGGGGATAAAGTGAGAACGCAAACCAAATCACATTCAATTTGCCTGCTGACACACACAGACGCACCAACTGGCATGCACAAACACCGATTTGTGTTCAGATTCCTTGCGAGCCCACTCGTATTGTAAACTCACACAAGAATGCAGACACACACAAACACCCTCAGACGCCGAGATATATGATAACAAATGCTTGTATAACACAAAAATCAAATTCAAGGTTCATCTTGCAATCTGAGCCTCGCAAACTCAATTCCGCTCGGCTGCCTGGGCACCGTGTGCTCCACGCCTTTTCCATGTGAACGAATGGGGTCAGTATCGTCACATAAACATCATCCGTTGCTCTCGCTTCCCTCCCTCTCTCCTCCCCCTTTCCTCTGTGAATGGATGCTGAGCACTGGTGCATATCTACACAGGGATGGCAAGGGCACCAAGGAGAGAAAATCAATACTATATCTCACCACTAAGCACAATCCCAACCAAAAGCAGCTGGAGTTTGCAGGTTGCTCCATAAACTGGACGGCTTCATCTGCCTGGCCACTGTGTCGTTGGATTGCTACAGTAATGCACTACAGCACAATGGCCTAGGCCAGAACCTGCCAGACACAGAGGTACACGCGCGCACACACACGCCCACACGCACACGCCTACACACACACAAAAAATACTCACACATACACAGAGACAAACAGCATACTCCCAGGGGCCTGGGAATTGCAACAGCAATGAGAAAAACTCTCCAGAGGCAGGAGCAGAGTTGACAAATACACTCTCCTTCCGTCACATCCAAGGAAAAATACCTCTGGACCATTTATCCCACCCTGACTGCGCCTGTGTATGGCCACATGTGCACGAACACACACACACACACACACTCTAGGCGACAACTCACACGTATACATACAAACACAGAGATGGTCCCTGAAAATACCTGTTCTAAAAATAGCAGATGGGAAACAGAAGTGGGGCTATTATTATTGCACACACATCCTGCCTGGTCCCACCAAGGAAGGGGAAGAGACTAATGATTTTCCTGGTGCAAGCAATTAAAAAACTATTTGTCACCTGCCAGGCCGCATATGACGTTAGGAGCCTTGGCAGAAGAGCAATGGCACGAAGAGGAAACACACACACACGCTAAAGTGGGTTGCACCATGACGTGAGGTAGAGGGATAAAAGGACGTCTTGTGAAACAGGTAAAGCTCGAGAGTTAAACGAAAACGGGCAGGAAAAGGAGCGGGGGATGAAGCAAGGATGGAGGAGACGGGTTGCATAAGAGGGGAACAGAGTGGGGATGAAAGGCTGATTTATTTGGGCAGGTCAATACAGGCCAGTCAGAATCTTAGACAGCACACTGCCATCAGGAAGTCATGTAATATTTAAAACACAGCCAGTAAAAGTCACTCTCCTGCTGCGCGGTTCCTGGCTAAAACAGATATATATATTTCTACTCTTGAATGTTAACAGCACAAACACAGAGAAAGTTCTCCCATATAACTGTAAATTATACTGTGTCTACATCCAACTTTTTTGGCCTCCTGAACAGAAAAAACATGAACTTTTTCTTACTGAGCTGCTAAAGTCTCAGTTGAATATTTTTAGGGAAAGAAAATAAACTGAAAGCTGAAAAAATAAGGATTTATTTTTTGAAGAAAATCAAAATTTTTGCAATGCCCTGCAAAAGTGTTAATGCCCCTTGAACTTTGTATATCTTGCCATGGGACAACCACAAACTTTTGCATATTTTAGGGAGATTTTATGGGTAAGACAGACAAAAATCATAAAATAGACATGGTTTGGCAAATTTTTATATATACAATTTTGAAATTCAGCATTTTGTAGAGCTTTGTGTGTCTTTTTCAGCTTCCCACATCTCACAATTTAACAAATTCTTCGCAGAACAGCTCAATCTGAGTCAGACTGGATTTAGAGTATTTGTAAACATCGACTCTGTCTCAGATTCTCAGTAAAAGTCTGGGCCTTTCTAAGACATAAATACAGTTTGATCTAAAGTCATTTTGTTGCAGCTCCGGGACGTCGTCTTGAGGGAAGGTGAATCTCCTTCTCAGTGTTTTTGCAGCCTCAAAATACCTACCAGAATAATGCTGCATTTAACTCTTATTTAACTTAAAGAAATATAAAACCACAGCATGATGCTCCCACCACCATGTTTCACAGTGGGCATGGTGTGCTAAGAGTATTAGCTTACCATTACACAAGACATTTTGCAAGGAGGCTAAAAGCTACCTTCTTTATATTTGTTGACTTGAAGCAACTGCAAATGGGAATGCTCACTGATCCTGCCTTTTTATCTGTAAAGAAATTTGGAAACCTTTTCCTGTGCATGTTTTAAAGATGTCTGCTCTGCTAGAATCTCAGTATTAGGCTGTATATTTGGTAAACAGAAAAATAAAACAGAATTAGCTGAATTTTCGACAAAGTCTGTTGAGAACCCAAAATGATTTCCACTGTTGCTCTGCTTTGCCCCGCTGAAGTGTGGCGGGAGGTGGATTTATCATCTGCACAACCCATGAGGGTTAGGATTCCACACGAGGGGCGCTGAGGCTGTCTAAAACAGCCCACAATTCATAAAGAAATGCACCATGATTTTGCTGCACCAGGCCAATATTCAGCTCTGGGGCAGTGAAAAGAAAACAAAAACTATATAAATTCATAAAGTGTGAGGAGAGTCCTGAATATTGTTAAAGCGCTGCGGTTCAGAGACGTTCCCTGATCTTTCTTCAAGTGGCCGCCCGGCCGCAGTAATTTATGGGGCAGCTCGTTAACACCGGGTGATTTGCGCTGCTCATTTGCTCCTGCTCATCTCGACCAAATGATATCATCTTCTACTTCTAATCTTCTAATTCTAATCGCCATTCTCCGAGCGCCCCCGCCACCTCTTGTTTTCCTCCCCTCCCGCCATATCACTTCTCCTAGCCTCTACCTTCCTCTCTCTCCCCTCCTCCTCCTCCTCGTTGGCTTGTGTGGGCGTATTTTGAGACTGGGGAGAGCAGACGGAGATGGGAGCAGAGCCGTCCCACTGAAGCGTGCGCACGCGTTTGCGTTCGGTATGGCATGTACTCCCTTAAAAAAAAAAAAAAGGACTAAAAGAAATGTGGTCTGACTCTGAAGGCTGAACGTGTGCTCACAGTTACTTTTTCCACCACCCCCTGCTGAGAGAGGAGTGCGGGTCAAAAAGGATTGAGTGTACTTTTTTCTTTTTCTTTTTGAAACTTGCAGAGAGGAGATAGCTCGGTAATGTTGAGGAGATAGTATAGTTTTGCAAAATAGAGACAGATGGAGAGGTGGGATGGGGGTGGATTGACCAGGAGAAAGGGTAAAGAGAAAGCGTCAACCAGCAACAAAAGCAGCAAATATTGCAGTTTTAAATCGAAGACAATGTTTTGGAATCATAATGAAGAACTGCGGAGCCCTGCTGGACTTCACTCTCACTTCAGCTACTAAATTGATTGAACCACATTTGCAGAATTTTTTTTTCTTATCTTATATCATTCCTATATCTCTTTATCTGTAATCCAGAGAGAAATCAGCCTCTTTCAAAGCAAAACGAAGCAAACCTCCCCCAGAGGCACAGATTTTCACTATGAAAATTGGCAATTATAGAAATTTCAATCAGAGCTGGATAAAGTGGTGGCTGGTTAAAGGGGAATTGAGATCGATAACTGACTGAATGCAGAGTGGCTTCAACGACTCCTGTCTCACATCAAAGGGAGCTTTCATACCAACTCCTTTCTGCTCATCTTAATTGTTGCCCAACACTTCCCCGTCTCCCACCCTCACCTCCATCCCGTCTTTCCCTGCCTCATCCGTCCCTCACATCCAAGTGATTGTGTCGGTATGTCGGGCCTCATCCACGACTAATTGGGGCTCAGAGGAGTAATCAGAGCAGGACAAATCAGACAGTTCTGGTCATTAGCTGTGACCAGTGTTCTCTGGGAAGCTGGGAGACACGTGCATGGCTCTGCCATCACGCCTGAGCTTGCAGAAATGACACAGGCAGGCTAAAGGCTGGACGCGAGTAGGAAACAGCGCAGGTTTGTGACACTGATTTTTTGTTGCTTTTTGACACGCACTGAGATAAATAAACCAAAAGTAAAGGCCTGGTAGAGAGTGAGAGGAAAGAAATAGTGATATTTTCTTACAAAATATTCAACACATAAGATTTTAAGTGTCGAATCGACGTTAATCAGAGCATGATTGTAGCAAGAAAGACTTTTAAATTGTTTTATATTAGAAAAAACGAGAAGTGTGGGTTGCCACTTTACTTTGAGTATATAAATATAGAATAAATGAAACCAATTGTTATCCAAAGTCAGCTAATGACTTAATAGATTATAACTCTGTGTAGATTGCTAAGCTTGCAGTAAAATGCCCCAAAATATAGTTGACGCTGTAACTGACAGGAAAAGCTGATTGTAAAAAGTACTGGCTCTTTAGGGTGTTTGATGTCAGACATGCATCATTTTCAGAGTAAGAAATTTTGAAAACCATATTTCAGTTTCTTTCTACTTCACAAATATATAATATATATATATATATATATATATACCCAGTTATTTCAATCAAAGAAACTCACGGAAGATGTGAGTTTCTTTTCAGGAGAATTTTCGCAAGGCACTGTATACATATGTACGTATCTTCAATATGGACAAAATATATTTTTGAATATTTTCTTTTTACTTTTACAGTCGATATGATCTCAGACATGTGATTTCAGCTCTGCATCCATTTGATCTTGCCCATAAACCCAAAGCAGAGACGAATACCATGTAAAGTATTGGGGTCAATAACAATATTGAAGTCACAAAATGTAAACATGTCGATGTCTCCTCTTTCTGAGAGCCGGAGCAGGACTCTAGAGCAGGATGAATGTCAATTCGCCTTGCTGGCAGAGCCTTAACCTTTCAGGAGAACTGAATTATTTAAGCACCACATACCTGTTGTGGGACTCCATTTCTCCATCTGGACCGAGGCCGGTTAGGAGGCTGCACGAGCCTTTGGCCACGCAAGCCTCCTTGGCTGCAGAGGGAAAATGGCAAGACAAATGCGGCGGGGGATTTGTGATAATTGGCCGTGCTGGTGGGCCAGGCAACAAGCCTACAGAAAAGGTCGCGGGCACTAAGGAACAGATCAGGCTGCCACAAAGAGAGAAGGCTCAGTGTGCCTCCAGAGGTTTGCTCAACTTCTCTCTCGTTCATTGTATCGAAAGAGGGTGCATCAGCTGGGGGGCTCGCAATTAAGCAGGAGAGTGACCTTCTGTTTGTTTGGAAGACAGAAGCCTCAAAGTCACTGCTTTTGAGTAGAAACCAACTTAAAACTTTTATAATTATTTAAAAGTCCTCAGAGAAGAATTAACAAAAAGAAAAAAAAACTACATGTAGCTACAACGGGTGGGAATGGGGTAACGTTTGCATGATGGCACAAAAGGAGAGGAAGAGGAAGACAGTGGAGCCACGGGGACGTGGCTCACACCCCAACGTGCTCCTGAAACAGCTGTTCTCCTCATGGTGGAGAGAGAAGGGGATGCCAAGAGCAGCGTGGTGCTGAGAGCCTCCATGGTCTCCCACCATAGTGAGCTCCAAAGTCTGATACACAAAGACAAGGATGTGCACATGCTGACAGGTAGGCAAACACACACACACGCACACACACTCTCCCAATGCATGTGATGCCACCTGTTCTTGCTCAGTCCAGCATCGAGGTTCTGAATTTAGCAGTAATGTTGGCTAAAGTCAAATTCATACACTATGAATCTGAACTCCGACTCCGTCGAGGTGCATTTCCATTTGATACAAACAACAGCCTGCATAGCTAAAGGCAATTATATTGCTACAGCCTCCGTTTGCCCTGAGGTTGCAGACAGCCAGTCAGAACCTCACCAGGCTTTACCGGCTCTCCACCCGCTCAGTGAAATCAACAAAATGGTGCCCGGGCTCATCCATGATTTATCTCGGTGAAATATTCATTATGTTGCCTTGCATAGTCTGGACGCATCTGATGTGCATCTGGACCTGACAGCTCTGCTCCGTCATCACACATCACCTGAACTGTTCTGAGTCAGGCACCTGTCTTCCAGCGCTCAGCACAGAAGCAGCTCAACTGAGCTGAAAGAATAGAGGACTCTGATAGATATAAAATATCCATCTGTCTGCCTTTAGCCTGCAGGCACGGGCCGCTGTGGATATCCTGCCCGCGCACCTTAACGATGGACCTGCACAGAAGAGCAGCTTCTCAACATTTCTCATTCAATTAGGCAGACGAGAGAGGCCTCCGTCTTTACTAGAGCCGAGGCGTGAAGCATGATGAGTACACGTGTTGGTCCCTGTACATGATCTGCCGGCTTCACTGGCTTCAGGTAGTTTGATAAAGTAATACAGCCTAAAAGTAAAAAAAAAAGGAGAGGAGAGGAAAAAGTGCACAGTGCTTCAGCACCACGGACAGCTCAGCTCAGCTTAACGCACTAAGGGCTCTTCTTAATCGCAAAGTTATCATTCTGCCTGTCCAATTAGGTAACCTTTGAATTAGTCTATAAATTAAAATTGCTGAAATATTGTCTAATAGTGCTGAAATGATCAGGGGACAACAGTGACAAGTCATTTTCCAACATAATACTAATTCAAGTAGTTCCAAAGTCATTATAGTCCAAAGGACTAATGTAATAGGAAAAATGTAACTGTGGTGAATGATGGTATTAATAATGTATTCATGTGAGACAGAGACTATAGCAAAGTGGCCTAAGCTGCGAGGGTAAGAGGGAGAAAGTGATAGCTCTGAAGAAACAAGGTCGTCAGCATTCCCTCCTGCCTTACAAGTCATTTCATTATCTCGCTCCTCTCTCCTCCTCTTTAAAAGTGGGGAAAGCGGGGAGAGGCTATTGACCCCTCTCTGTGTTTGAGTCAGGCTGCGGGACAAATGAAGTTTTCCCTCAGACCCCCTCCGTAATCATATCATAATTATCCCCCACCTCCGTGGCCCCGCAGGCCAGCACAAAACTCCACTGTTTGATTTGATGGAGAGCCACAAGCGGGAAATTACATTCGATTAGCACTAAACAAGAGAAAGGGACAATCGAATCAATCAGCGGCACCTGGACGGACAGAGTTTCTTTTTCTTTATGTGCGATCTTGATAAATCACAACATCATCAAAAAGTTAATATTATGTTATTACTATCAATTAAAAATGTAAACTCTTATTGACTGATAGATTTCAAGAATTTAAGGAAACTCAAATATCTGTTTCTCAAAAAATATTACATAAAATCAGTAAAAGAAATTTGGTTTAATGTCAAATTCCAGCCTTGTTTCAGACTCCTTTAACGGTGAGTGTTAGCTCTGTTGCTTCAGCACTTTTTTCTACAAGGTGTTTTCCTTCCACACAACTATTTATATATGTAGATCCAGCGCTCTGAACAGCCGGCTCTTTTGGAAAAAGACCTCATAGTTTATTCTCCTTGTAGACGGTGTCACTGATTTTCTGTCACAAATTGGACATATTATGTCTGTACTAAAAAATACCTTCTGTGGTTTAAAGTAGCTTTTTATGCATATTACAGCTTTAAATTTGTATATTTAAAGATAAAATATATGATAGGATTGTTTGATGTTTTTTTGCGATGTTGACTTTAAGAGCGATCTGCAGAGCTCCGCTTCTTAGCAGCCATTTGGATTCATTCTTTGTAACCCCGGGTAACTGCAGTGGCTTTTTTTCCCCCAGTCTTAGTCATTTGCTGGAATGGGCCAGACATTCTGAAGGGGTCTAATGCCATCGGAAGGTGAAAGTGGTGCGGGGGGATGGAGGGATGAACAGATTGAGAGTGAGAGGTGAAAAGAACATAAGAAAATGAACGGGCTGAGAGGAGACCCCCCTCGCAGGACTTTATTCCTGTCCCCTGTCTCATTACCCAGGCTTTGACTCAATAAAGAGTGGATAAGGAGTGGATAAAGAGGCACACACACCCCTGGTTAACCACCCCTCCTTTGTTCCATAGAATACTTTTTCCTAACTTCCCTCTGTCCATCCTGTTTCTCCCTTTTTTTACATACTTTTTTCTTCAATCTTTAAAATCTACCTCCCTAACTCTCCTTCCTTTGCGTTTTTTTCCCAGCCTAACTTTTTGAAAGTTAAGTCCATGTGACTCTCCCATTCACAGCCTGCCTCTACCCTCTCTGTCCTCTGCGTTCCCTCCCTGTCGGTGCTGTGTAATAGGAGTTATTTTCATCCCTTTCTCTCTGTGACTGCCTGATGGCTGAATATTTACATTTTTCACTCACTGCTGACCTTTCCCTGTTGCCGCTCTGGGAGCTCCAGTCTCCTTGCCGCTCTGATGTTGACAGACTACTGCCTGCAAATCTCATATGGACACAGCAAATGGTACACAGGGACTTAGGAACAGTGCGGGTTCAGAGCTCCGAGGAATATGGAAAAAGAGAGAGAGAGCAAGGGAAAAAAAGAGACTGTAGCTGAGGAGAGTGGTAGAGGTGTCCAGCTACAGGAATCTGCACCTCCAGTACAAAAACTACTGGGCTCCCTGTTCCTGGCACACATCGCCTGAACAGAGATGTAAGTCAGGCTTTCCTAGAAAGCAACACACCGAAGAAAATGCTTGTTTGGGAGATTTTATTTGGCAGCAGAGGTTGCTTTTGTCTTTAAATAAATAGCTGTGCACATATGCAGCAACTCCGGGATTTGGGAGATACATAGGACGATTCACTAAGCAGTGAGAGAGGCGAGAGCCAAGGATTCACAAAGCAGTTTCTAGCTGGGAGTTGGAGGAAAACAATCTAAGCGGGCTTCTCAAACTTTAATGACTGCGTATGCGCATTTATGTCTAACAGTGAAAGGTTGAAAATGAAGGATGTAGTGAGTGACCCATAGTGACCCCAACATTTGTTGCACAGGGTGTAAAAGTGTTTTGTTTTTTGAGTGTCTGAATGTCAGTTTGTGTAAAACAAAACTTTGGCTTGGCTCCTTGTAAAACGGCTCCTGTTACGCCTATCCAGAATGAACTTAACAGTAGGTTCACATGTTTTCAAATTGTAAAATAATATTTTCATTCTCAGATTTGAGCTGACAACTACATTTTCCACTGTTGCACTGTTTCACAGTATATATATATTTTTTTCACATTACTGTCATATGTTTTTAATGGGAAAATGAAGTGCGAGAAATCTGAACGTGATTTGATGTTTGCAGTGTTTTGTTAACAGAGTGACACGCCTTGAACTTTTCTCACATTTGATCAAATTGTAACTTCAAACTTCCATGTATTTCAATGGAATTTAATGGGATACATCAAAGCCAATATGTGTGAAGTAGAAAGAACATTTCCAGTTTACAAGCAAAAATCTGTGTTTATATTATCCTGCCCTATTTACTCTGAAACTCCAAAATAAAATCCAACGCAACTAATTGCCTAAATAATTAGTATGTAATTTAATTCCATACTAAACACAGCTGTTCTATGAATGGCCCATTAGTTTGTTAAAGAGCTTTAATCAACAAATAAAGATTAGGGAACAGAAGACGATGTATCAGGGATGTGAAGAAGATTATAGGGCAATATCTTAACATTTGAATATCAAACGGAGAACTTTACTCTCCATTAACTGAACAGATAATAGGAGAATCTATTGATAGAACAGGTGTTGGATTCAATCCACAAATCTGGTCATCTAAGCTGTTTTACACAGAATGGGCAAAAGTCAGTTGAAATAGACATAAAAAACAGACTGCTGAAATTCCAGCAAAGAAGGTGAGTTCGTTATATAAAATCCCATTCAAAAGCTTTAAAGTTGAAGGTTGTAATGAGACAAAATATGAAACACTTCAATGGCTGTAAATGTTATGCCACAGAACCGGGTATTTAAATTTGCTTCACAAATTTAAATACCTGGACTCTAGATTTTCATTCACAATCTTCACAGCTAATTATACAGGTGGAGATGTAAGAGAGTTAAAAGAACTGAATGTTTTCTTTAGAAGATCACTTAACAACCTTTCCAATAAATAAAGCTAGATTACTTTTTAATAATATGCTGAAAGTATAATCAAGTGAGTAGATGTATAATAAAGAAAAAAATTGCATAATTAGTTTTGCACACTGAAATAAGAAAAGCTTGGAAGGGGACCACACAGCATGAAAGAGGGGCTTGTGAAGTTTGGTCTGCTGTGAAAATGCTGTTGTTACTCTGATTATTGTTTTTATGATAATGTGGATTTTCTTCTTCATCATTTTCCCTTTAAAGTAATGCTATGCATAATCCGATTTTGAATAAGCAAAATAAAAATAGTTTAAACACAAATTTCATTTAATTTTGAATGAAATTTGTGCATCACAAGAAAACACCCACCATTCAAAATAACAACTATTTTTTTCCCATCAAGAAACCTATTGAGAGGCATAAGAAAAACTGTTTTGTTTCCAATTCACACAAACACTATTATAAGACTTTGATTATATGTCCTCAGTTTAGTCTGAATGGTAGTTTTGCCCTGCATTTGTAAAAGCAATGACAAATGGTTTTTCTGTGAAAACCTGTGTTCCTGAGCCAGCGCTGTAATTTCCACTACAAAATCAGGTCCCTTTTTAATGCAGTGCTGCCTGAAGGCGAGAAAATCACAACCATGCAGCATTGTTGCGTGGCTTTTTTTTTCTTCTTTTTTTTCCCCTTGTGTATTGAGATTTCCCTGGATACTCTGAATTTTTTATGAATAGCTGAAACGTAGATATTGAAATTCCTCATTTCTTTGCAATTTTACATTGGGAACATTTATCTTAAATTTTGTGGAAGTCCTCATTTATTCGGCCACATGCATGTTGTTTCTACATCTAGGACCCATAGATATATGTTTGATCTGTTCCACATTTTATCACATTACAAATAAAAACATCAGTTTTTGTGATAGAAATGCATTTCTATTTCCCCCATGTTTCACTTGAAAATAACTCAAACTCAATCAGATTGAATTAGGAACATCAAGGACTAAAACTTCAATAGACAAATAGATTTAGATCTGGACTTTGAGTGTTAAATTTCAACCATATACATCTGGCATCTGACCTTTAAAGCCACATTTTTATCTTTGACCAGAGCTCTGCTGTGTCCCCTTTGCAAGCAGAACTTTTTGTGTGTTTCCTTCAACAATGACCTTCATTTTGCCACACTGTCAACAGATTTAAACACCAGAAATGCGAGTTAATCCAGAGTTGCCACGGCTCTCCAGGCAGCTTCTCTGTTTAGTGCTCTCCTTGCCTGACCTGTCAGATTATGCGGACGTCTGTGGCTCGACAGGTTTGCTGTTGCAAAAAAACACTTTCCATTTTTAGATAATGGATTGAACAGTGCGCTGCCAAATACAAACTCATATTTCTTTTTTGCAAAAAAAAACTAAAAAAATAAAGACATAAAATAAAACCATGTATTAAAGCTACACAAAATTTGTATGCCATTGCTAAATATTGTGATTGAAACATTTCACTTGCTCTGCTTTTTTGTTATAATCACTCCCTCCCCCATAACTGCAAAGCTTTAGCAACACAGTCATTAACACCTTACATCAGGAGCAGCTTGCCAAATATATTGATAACTTGTAGCAAGCGAATTAATAGCCTTTAAAATGTAATAGTCTTCAACATATTCCATCAAAGCAATCATTTTCAGCTGTGATTTTGTACATATTGCTGTTGGAATGATGATTGCTTTTCAATGCATTGTGCCGCTCTTTGTGCTTTATAGTCAATGCTATAAAGTCCCAACAAAATATACCAAATTTGCTGTTTGTAATGTGACAGAACAAGAAAAACCTGAAGGGGTCTGAACACTTTTGAAATGCTCTATAGACATCGAAAGTCTGGGAGACCCATTGGCTCCATAAACTCCTATTTTTGGTGAATGCGCTTACACACTCTTAAAGCTGTGTGTGTCAATGGCTGTATCATGCACCCTCCAACTGTAATGGCTGCCATGCAAAGGGGAGAACGATGAGATGTATTGGAAGGTGATCAAAGGGCTGCTATTTACAACCACTCTCGGGCTGCAGACTTGACGACCAACGGTAAGCACACTGTTCTGTACAGGGAAGCTCTTCCATCAGGCTTTTACTGCCCATCACCGCAGCTGTTAGGCAGGGGAGATGGCAAAGCTTTTAGCGGACTGAGATACCGTCCTGCTGGACGGCTCGTATGGGCAATGCCATCAGAAAAGAGAATGACTGGGAAAGATAAGGGAAATGGAGGCCGGGGAGGGAAAAGGGAAGGAAGAGAGAGGGAGGTGGAGAAGGAATAAGTTGATGCCTGCCTGCTGGCTGTCAAAGGTAAATGCTTCGGCTTAATAGAAACTGATATCCGGCGACTCATTCAGGTTTTTGCGGATGGGGAGGGAGGGGAGAGTCTGGGAGTTAAATAAAGCAGGAGAAGAGGAGGAGTCCTTACCTGGAGCAGCCAGTAGCACCTGCGGTGGAAGGTGGGGATGATAGAGGAGTGGACATAGCAGCCATACAGACACTGAAAGGAGGGCAGAGAAAAGGAGAAAGGGGGACAGAAAAAAAGTGCATTACATTACAGGTAGAAGAAGGCAAAGGTTTGACCTCTCAGCTGACCGTGACACCTGTGATTTTTGAACCTGCAACCTTTTCCTTCTACTTCATAACTCCCACTAGAACCATTGTTCTTGAAAACAAAGACAATGACCTCGAGGCAGACAGGGGGTGATATTCACCAGTGAACTCCTCAGTACCTGCTCCTGACTCCAATATTTTCTTTTTCTTCATCCACTTATAACCAGCACTTCCCCTTTAATGAGCTTTGTGTTACACTAACTTGTTATAAAGAACTTTGTTTCCAAAATAGTAATTACAAGATCAGATATCTTGTAGGCAAAGATGCATGAAACCCTTACAAAAGGTGTTTCTGTTTTTTTGTTCTATCTGCACAAGGATACAATGATGTTTACGAGCCGAAGGTGTTGGCAGGTACTGTCAGCTTCCACCCAAAAGCTGGATCGTGTCATTATTTTTCGGTTGTCTCTGTCAAAGCTACAAAAATCATTATTGTCCTTTGTAAACTTTGCACCACCAGCAGAATGCTTTCAACCACGGAAAAATACAACATCTAATTTATGGAAGCGTCTAACATGGCAGCACAGCAACAATGTTGTGGAGAGGCATTAAACATACAAGATCTAAAGAAGCTTGTCCCCGCCTGTGCCTCATCGGGTTTGAGGATGTGCAACATTTGCAGTGATGCAGTATGACTTGTTGTGAATGCCCCAGTAAAGTTAATTATTGTTCAAATAAAGTAAAGTCAAGTTAAAGTTGGACTTGTTAGATGATTGCACTCATCAGCATGCATACCATGTGAGCTTTTGCCTTTTAATGATGCACTTGAACCATTCTTTCTTTCAAGAGAGGAATGGATATGAGGAGTACAACATTTCAAAGTTGTCACGACTTTGCATTCATTATGGATTTTCTCTCATCCACACAAGGTCAAATGTATGCATGCAAGGTCAGATATATACATACACGCTACTGATTTCTGTTCCTTGATGTCAACAAGTTTCTGACATATTTCTATCTGGACATTTGACCACACTTCTCATGTGAAATGGTGGAGGTGATGTACAATGGTTTCTTTCTTAGCATAAATCTGTCTTTTAAAAACTGTTTCTACAGGTTGAGTATAGATGAGGTTGGGACCATGCAAGCCTAATATTAGACAGCTTTTATCAATCCAAAACCAGCTGTTCTGTGTGTTTTAGACAGCTGTCCTTTTACTTATCTGGTTCTTGATTTAAGATGAAGTTTAAGAATTTCCATCTACTTTTGTGCAATGTAATGTACCAGAAACAGACTCTCGACATGATGCTACCACCACCATGCTTGACACATTTAAATGTTTCTTGTCTTTTTTCCGTATTAGTCATTCCTCTGGTTCATGTGGCTGGATGCACATTCCTGTTGAGCTTTATGGAGTCAATTTGGTGATTCTTTCCTGGTCTGAATCTTCTCAGTCCATGATGACGACATTGCCATTACAGCAGTTTCCAAGCTTGAGCCTTGGTTGTTTCTGGAAATGTTAACTAACTTCCTTTACTAGAAATGATTTTGACAGGATTTCCAAAAAGACAAGAAAAAAATAAATCACACATTTGGATTTTGAATTAAATAAGGCATTAAAAATTATCCTCTAAACCCAGATTTAAATCCTGTTTGAGATTAGAGATCTGAGGTTAAATGAAAGCACCAAATTCATTTAATCTGCAAGTAAGTTTTCTTGCCAGATTTATATAAAAAAGTTTAACATTTTCCCCCTTAATACTAAAGCGGGAAAATGTAAATATTGAAGCCTGCATATACATATTTTGACCATGAGTTGAGTATAAATAATTTCTGTGAAACTTATGTACCAAGTTCTTATTTTAAGATAATTACCACACACTGGAGAAAGAAATAAAACTAGAATTAAAAGACAAAGATTATGAGTGCATGTATACTTATGATTAGAACAGGATGGATGAAGATCTCAAGTTTGCTTGTTTTTTTTTTAACAGTGATTAATTATAATAAAAACAACTGTTTACATTGGCCCAATGCTGCCTGAGTTTCATTCTGCTTGGAAAGAACTCTTAACAAATTCACCCTGCCGAGAAACCCAGAGCATAGCTAAAGGACAGTGTTATTAATATCCTTATCGTAAACAGATAATACTTCGTCTCGGGGCTCATTACTGTGGAAAGAGCAAGGCAGGGCTGATAACGCCCCCTGGTATCTGGCGAAGAGGCCAGGAGACATTCTTCAGCAGCCAAAAGGAGAGTTGAGTGCAGTAAAGCATCACACACCGAGAGACGGAGCAGAGCTGCATTCCTCCGTCCTCTCTCCTTCTCAGTCCTTTGTTAGATTCACAGTCCTGACCCTGGATGACCTAATGGGAAGGCTACACTTTTTCTCATTTATAGCAATCTATAATACTTTACCACTGCTCAGCTATTACCTGGTTAGTTATAGGCAATGAATTTATTATACAGGGGAAATTAGTTAAAAAGCAGCCAAGAAGTTACAAAGGACAACAAAGACAATTATTTGTCAAATTTCTGATTTCAGTCCCTTGAAAATTTGTGGGGGTGGGGGGACAAACCAGCCTTAGCTACACCAGGAATATGTATAATATGGATAGTAGTATGCAATCTTCGCAAATGATTTGTTTTTAATTGTGTGCTAGACGAATTTGGTTGTTTTAAAAGCAAAGTTTGTCCAGTATTTTTGAGCAACAGATCAAGCAGGCAGGTTGAGAGGGTTGAGTTTCACTTAAATCCTCTCTGGTTTAAATTATTGATAATAAATCACTGCCTGCTCTGTATCAGAGCATGTACACATATACACAAAGGTGCAGTCTTGTCTTCCACACAGACATGCACATGGAGACACTAACCTGAGCTTCAATATTCAGCAGCTGTACTGTACGTGTTCAATAAGTTGAGGTGGGTTTCCTGGGGCGCTGGGAATGAGTAGGCAGCAGAGGCAAGGGGACAGGCACCGTGGGAGGGATGAGGGAGAATGTTTTAATATTGGGATGGTGGGCTGCATTGCTCGGAGGACCGAATGATAAATGGATGCCTTGAAGTGTTCTTTGTGCTTGTCTTGTTTAATTAAAACCTAGTTAAAACGAGAAGGGCTCGCTGAGGTGGATAAACATTGATTTGCCAACATCAAACCCTCTGATGAATGTACGGCTACAAAGGGAAGGCAAACAGATGGAAGGACGCATAATGACGCTAAGAAAGTGCTTACAGATCTTAGAGATACGCGCGTTTATGTGTGCGTCCAGCTCATTCACAAGAAAGAGAAAACAATTCAGACACCATCAGCCTTTCTGGTTTTCCAGGTGTTCCATTGTTCTGTTCACACCTATTTGTTTGCTGATTTCAATACCACCCAAAGTGTGTTTGTGAGAGTTTGAGAAGCTACACTCCTGCAGACTGCCTCATTTTCTTATGTTTTTGCTGAACCCTCATCTATTACAGCTGTCTGGTATAGGATGTATGCCTCCTCCCACTCCTATAACTCTACCATCCATTACTCTACGCTGGCGTTGGACAGAGGCTTCCTCCCACAGCCAGAGTAGAGTCAACATCATGTTACAACCACCACAGCTACACACATTTGTACTTTTCAGCTCTGTGACTATTTATGTCATAAACTGGGCTTTCTGAGCTTTCAAGGGATTACTGATGCAAGTGCTGTGCACTGATCTATGAGGCCTTAAACAGTTTCACTACTGTCATGTTCTGCAACAGTTTTGGGAAAGGTGCTTACAAGCAGAAATGCCAACGTTTTCTCTTCGATACTTAGCATTATGTGCCAACGCAAATGCTGATATGCCAAATTTGCATTTATTTTGATGGCAAATATGGAATAGCAAACCTTTACGGAGTAGATTATGATCAATTGCACATTTAAAGCAAGTGAATTTAATTTTGGTGGCCTACTTAACTTATTTTATGTGCTTTGATTTGCTTGATTGATGATATTATTGATCAAAATCATAAAATCTGGCTTCCTTCATATTTTTATAGCAACGTCTGTACATTTATCGACAAAGATTTTCTGTTTCCATGGATCTCAGTCTTTTTAGTCAATTTAAAACATAGATGCCTTTGGCTTTGCAACCCCACAGAGTTTTTGCATGAATAAAACACTAAAAGATAAAGAAAGCTGACTCTTAAAAAAAAAAAAAACCTAAGTAACGGAAAAAGGCACTTAAAATGTTTTGTATCCCTAATTCCGGCTCCTGAGCAGTTACTCACAGATCAGGGTTAATATTGTTCTAGCCATGAGCGCTTGGCCCCCTGAGAGTGACCTGCAGCTGGACAGTATGACGCCGCTTTGACATGCTCGACACGACTGACAGGTTTCCTGGCGCAACAAGCCTAAGTGACTGGGGTGAATGGAGGAGTGAATAAATTAGCCCCGGGGCTGCTCTTCTTCCCCTCTATTTGCCCCCATTACTCAATGACACAAAGCGGCATGGCAGACAAACAAGCAGCTTAAAGCGTAACACAACAGTTGAAGCTGTCAGTGCCAATATACAGTAGACATTAAACACAACGCCAGCATGGGAACCTTTTCTTAGTTCACTATTTCTAAGGTCTTAAGTACAAAAACAATCAGAGGAGCAACAAATAAAGTCGTAGTTATTAAATCATAAACCCACATTGTTGTGTTGTTGCTGACAGCAATATGCATATTTATAAAATATGACTGAAGCAACACAAAGTAGAGTATGATTGCGTGGAAGGAAAATTATTTTCTAAGTTTTTTTATAATTCAGTATTTAAATTCAATCCCTTTTACTCTACTACGTCTAACTAAAATCCAATGCTATAACCTTCAGAAGTCTAACTAGATTCCACCTGTGTGTACTTTTTTGCTTATATTGTAGCTTACTGTTTTGTGACTGTACTTTGATTATGACGCAAGCAATGAAAACCAAAGTCAAATTCCTCGTTTGTGCCGACAAACCTGCTGAATACAACTATAAATCTGCCAAGACATGACTGAATGGCTAAAATGACAGGAAGAGTATCAAGAGTAGTAATCATGGAAGAAGAAAAGAGGCTCATGGTAACTCTGGAGGAGCAGCAGAGATAATCTAGCGACACAATATATTAGTTGTGCAGCTTTATGGAAAACAGTCAAGAAGAAACTTGTCTGTTTGTAGTTTGTTAAAAGCTTTCAAAGGGAACACACTAAACACAATTATCTGACAGGAACGGGACAAAAACACATCAACGTAAATACACTAGTGACATCATGTTGATGGTGAGAGTCAACAATGTGAAGGTCCAGACCTAAATCACATTGAGAATCTCTGGGAAAACTTGCAAACTGTTGTTCAGAAACATTCTCCATCCAATCTGGCTGATGTGTTGTTGATGTTTTTTGGAAATAAGAATTGAAAAAAATAAAATAAATCAGTCTCCAGATGTGCTGGTAGCAATATAACTGCTACAACTGCAGCGAAAGGTTGCTTCCTAAAGCGTTGCCTCAGGATGGTTCAGAAAGTGGTGATAGGCATGAATTATTCTCCCTTCACTCCACAACTACACTCCACTTCATGTTGGTGTGTCACGAAAAATTCACATAGAACACAATCAAGTATGTAATGTGACAAAATGGGGAAAAACTTAAGAGCTACGAATCTTTTTGCACGGCGCTGTATATAAACCCACACCCCCGTATATGCACCGCTCATCAACCCCAAGCACTTATCAGTAATTCAAAGCGCATATCAGTTGCTGGTGTTTCTGCTGCTTTCTGCATGCTGAGAGTCTGGGTGACAAAGTGACGGCAGAAGACCCATTATTTGCTGTCTATGGGCTGTGACAGATGACAGCACATTGCAGGGCAAGCAATTAAACAATAATTATACACACACATATTCTCTCATAAAAACTGCACTTTCCCAGCATGTAATTTAGAAAATCTTCAGTAGAGTGGTATGAAGACATTGAAAAAAATACATGTGGTCTCAGACACATTCATTCGCAAATGCAAACGCACGAACACACACAGACACGGTGTCACTAATCTGAATGTTTTGTTAGTGTGCTGTCATGTGTGCAAATGAGACACAGAAAAATGATTTAGAACAGTTAACAGAATAATTCACAAGAAGTATGACCATAATGTATTTATTTGCTGTCAGTCCAGACAGCATGAAAAAGGAGGTACAGCACTGCGTGTCCTCATGGAGCGAATTCATTATACATTATCACTTAAGCAAATGGTCAAGGCGATGAAACGGTGATGAGGCCCGGTGAAAGGGTATTACTTCCTGGACTCAACGTGTCCACTCTTCCCTCCTCTTGGGGAGTCATCATGAGTAGAGCTGGATTGCAGTTCACCCAGGCCAAACAGTTAAATATTATAGCATTGGACTTTAAAATAAAGCCTTCAGATATACAGCCAGAACTGCTTGCTACCTGTAAGGCCTGTGGAGGCTACCGCCACATCGAGCCTGGAAAGCTTGGCGCCCCGACGATGTTGCGCTTAAATTTATCTATCAGAGCTGGCAGGTGTCAGACACAGCCAGAGATGGGTTTGTAAAATGAAACGTCGAAGGCAAAGCTGGCAAGTCAGTTAGAGTGAGACAGAGGGAAGGGAAACTCTCTCATTAGACCATAATGATGTGTGAAAACAGTCCTAATCAGAGCGTGGCACCTTATTTATGCTGGCAATTTGCTGTTTTCCTGCCGTGATGCAAAAATTCCACTGTCAGAGGCTGCAGCACATCTGTCTTTTGGGTTGATTGTCAGTCCCAGCAGGAAAAGCAGACATGCTTTGTTATTATTAGTACATAAAAAGAATAGCTAGTTTAACTTTTTAGCATGCAAAAAAAAACCAAAAAAACACACTCTTTACCAATTCGGTTCTTCCAAGGATAGTTCTCCACTTTGACACATATTTGGCTTGTGTCCTTAGTCAGCATTTGTTCCAACACATTACCACTCAGGATATAAATATTCTCTACTGGATATTCTGTAAATTTGTCAGAATTCACTGGATCGAATGACTTGATTTGAACCATTATATATTTGTTGAGATGGACATCCACCTGGTAAAGTCACTTCATTAGAGGTAATGTATCATTTTTTTTGTGTGTGTGTGTGTGTGTGTGTGTGTGTGTGTGTGTGTGTGTGTGTGTTTGCATATGTCTGTTCACATGGATGCCTGGGGCAGGTGATACAGCCTGGGGCGCAGCAGCATAAATAGAGCTCACACTGCAGCCAATCAGACTGCACTATCAAACTCTATCCATGAAGGCAACGCAAAATCCATACACAATAGAGATTCATGAACCATGCAAAATTCAAACCAGCCCGGCCATCGACAGCATCCATGATGACTATTGATCAGCCCACGATTTCTGGCTCTAAACAGACGTGATTGGATGACTTACCGCAGAAAAGTGCCACTTCCAGTTTGGAGGATGAGCTCATTTTCGACTGATACCATAATCCTCTGTATCTCACCTGCTGTCTTTACAGTCAATACACTCTGCTGTACTCTCTCCGATCGTTCGGCGGGAATCAAATTATCCATAGTGTCTGGTAGGGTGGCACTATGCCCAGAATGCCTATAATATGCAGGATATTGCTTACATTTTGATTTAGAGAGAAATGGGTTGTTCTGGAATGGCCCAGTGGATCTTAAACCAGCTACTTCCTCCCTTTTTTAAAGAAATTCTTCTTTTACATGCCTTTAAGTAGGCTACAACTTGTGGAATTGTAACAGTATAATTTTTCAATGCATCTTCAGACTTAAGAAACAGTTGATGAGACATTATACATAATAAATCAAAGGAAGCTTAGATTTATCTCCCCAGTCTTCTGCATCAGACCAGCTGCAGCCTCTAAATCAGTCAAAACTAAGCAAGCTACAAAATGAATCGGCAGGCTGCCCCCGAGCTGAAAGGGGGGCAGAAAATGGAGAATAAACCTAAATTCTTCAACAAAGCAAAACAAATGGCACTCAGGAAGAAAAGGCATGTGTTGTGGAAATGATTGGCCCTAAAAATAGAAAGCTCATTGTAAAATAAACAGAAACGTTTGATAAACAGGCTCAGAGGAGGAGAATTAATTAGCCACGCTGGACATGTAAACACCGCCATACATCAAGTTCAAAAGGAAAACAATAACAGGACTGAGGCAGATTGAGAGAAACCCCTGACCACTTGTAGCGCTAAAAAACATAATTGTGTTTCACTTCATTTCTGGAGAGCAGAAAAAAACAAACAAAAAAAAACTAATTAAGAACAAAAGAAAGGGAAGATATTTCAGGCAAAGGGAAACTGTAACAATAAAGTTGCTGGGAGATTTTTATTTTGCTGCAGGAAAAAAACATGAGGAGTATGAGAGAGAGAGAAGGGAACAGAGAGATACAAATGATGGACAAGGGGGTAAGGAGCTTACGGTCATGCTTCTGTACATGCAAGAAGAGGCTTGCGCACAAACCCATGAATGTCTGTCTCCCTGACTGAAGACACAGTGTCTGTTGATGCTAATGCTAGCCAGCTGGGCTCTCCGCCAAAGGCATTAAGTGGAATCGAATTCCACCAAACTAGCTTTAATCAGCAGGTTTTAAGGTTAGAATTACTTTCCCTCTCCACCAGCCTGCTGGCCAAGGTTAAAGCAGACACAGACGGGGGCTGGGCGGGCTCAGTTAATGGCTCTATGCCGTGTGTCACCATTCGCCAACATGCGAGGACATACATACAAAAAGGTGTACTGACAGCAATGTCAGAAAACAAATAAGTTAACAAGAATGGAAGAAAAATAGAGAAAACAACTGGCTCCTTCAGAAATCACACATTTTATGCAAATATACTGCTATCAACATGACAGATAAAAAAATATTGTCCTTGGTTATGTAGAATGTGAATGTGTGTGTTCACAAACCACTGTTTTTAAAGTTGGGATTAATTTAATTTCTTCCTATTTGAGCAAACTGAGGCTGAGAAACATTTAAAATCTAAAGTATAATTTAATCTAACTGTATATTCTTTATTTTAAACCTTGTTTCCATTCATTGCAGTTCTGAATTTTCAGATTACTCTTATGAAAAGGAGATACATAATAATTGCCAGTGATCCTTTATTGGTGGTTGACCTTTATTGGAGTCACATAAACACTTCTTTTTCTGTAGACTGTGACTGTATTATAAAAAACTACTTTGAATCACCAGTAGTTGTGGAAACAAAACGTTCTAAAGGTAGGCTTAGACAGATCTATAGGTGGGAAGAAATGTGCATTGGCAGGTGGGTCAATAAAATTGCAAAAGTTTGAAATAACTAAGGGATGAAATAGTCTTTGTGTCCCTAGATTGCCCATATATGTGTGTCCATGGTTTGACCTTTGTGTACCTGTGTTAACCCATGATGTACTGGCAACCTATCCAAGGTGTAACCCCACTTCTCGCCCAATGACCGCTGGAGGTAGGCACCAGCCACACAAGCGTGCACAGACAATGCATGGATCAACACAGGATAGGAATCTGACACATTTTGTATTTTCATATGTTATTGCAAATGTTACTGCAAACGGATGGATGTTTCAGCATTTGATTTCTTTGGGGGGGGGGGGGGGGAAATTATTTTCAACAGAAAAAACTGACGTGTGTAACAAATATCTCCAGAGAAGTGAGGTCAGGGCCTTTAAGTAAGGCAAAAAAATATGTTGAGAAAGTAACACAAAAAGAGAGTTTAAACAGTTTTTGCAGACGAGTAAATATGTCAGGCTGATTTTTTTTTTACACTTCACAAAGAGTCCAGTAAGGTCTGCCTTGACCTCAGCATACAACAGCAGTCAAGGCATTGATGCCTGTCAACAAAAGAAAGCTCGGGAAACCTTGCAGCTCTTCTGTCAGCTTCTCAAAAGTCAATCTGTGTCCTTCTATAGTACCCACACTGTGCACAGAGTCCTACACATGTAATGGTAAGAAACATTTCTTTTCCACTTTTTCCTTTTTCTTATCTTTCCTCTTTCCTTTTTGACTTTCCTTCACATGGAAGAACAAGGACTTGCTGTGGAGATGAATTACAAACTAAATCTGCAGCCATGCTACTACGGTCAGAATCAGCATTGTTAAGGATTGTTCTTTCCAACAACACAAAGAACAATGTGCATAATAGGCCTGAAAAGCCTGTGAATGTGACAGATGAGACTTTATAATCTGATGCTAAGTTTACACAGTGCAGGTAAAAAGGTGCATCCACTGACCATGGGCATGAATATTAATTGTGGATCTTCAGAGATGCATTCAAACCACATAAAACAATGCTGATGAATTTAGAAAATCTACTGGATGCACAAGTCTGGAGTCATTATGGATTTTTTCTTATCCACATGGTTTTACATACTTATAAATAAAACTTTACTAATATTTGGTGAAAAGTTCACCTGCCAGTTGCAGAGAAACCACACACTGTTTGCATCCTTCAGCAAACTTCTGGCAATAAGTCTGACTAAATATTTAACCCCTTAAATAGGAAGTCCATTTCTGTTGTTTAATTATTGACCTGATTTAAACCAGTTTTGTTGTTTGTATCAGCTGTTCTAGATGACTTAATAAAGTTTCAACCATATGTTGATTTGAGATGAAAACTAAGATTTTTGAGGTTTTTTGTTATTTCATCCACTTTGTGCAAAGTACTAGAATCACTAGCAGTCGATTTTGTGAACAGTGTCCTGCAGAGCAAGTTGGTGGATGGTGCTCAACTCCAGACACATTTAAGTGAGGTGAGAAGCACCAGAGTGTCAGATCTGATAATTCAAAGTTGTCTTCATGTACAAATTTGGCCATGTGTGGATTACAGAAAATTCACAACCCATTCAAACTTGTGAACTCATTTCTTGCTCTTTGAAGATCAATGACAATGTGTGAAATTCCACCTGAAAAGCAGTTCCAACACAACCAAAACGAAAGCGTTCCTGCCATCAGTAATCATATACAGACATTTCACTGGCACTGTATGCAAAAGATTAAACTGCAAAGGATTCCAGATCGCTATCTTAAGACAACATTTCCTTATCGCCTCACCTTTGAGCTGACCTACAGATCACCTGTCTGGAAGAGACACGCGAAAAATGTCTTGCAGCAAAGAGTAATGTGCATCTCTTAGCATTACAAGCTAGGTCAAATACGACAGGCTCTTCATTCCATTAAAAAGTTGAGTAATGGACAAAGCACAGAGGTTGTAGAGACAAGGGGCCAGAGGTTACACTTTAGCTGTCATTTTTCAGTGGGCGTGGAAAACAGCTGAGTAAGGGGAGAATTTCCTGGGCTTGATCTTTTAGTGAAACACAAATGCATGTGCTGGAGGATGGCCAAAGAGGTGTCAATGCAGAATCTGTACGCATGTACCGCTAAGAACAACAGGGGAGGCGACTGCAGGTACAGACGTGTTCATGGTACAACAAAAACCCGACAAAAGGCAAACATGTTTCTTATCGTAATAACAAATTAGTCACAGCGTAGCTTTGTGAGACTGATTCTGCTTATCAAATCCCAATGGCAGTGTGTGAGTCTGTCAGACCACTGATTAACCTTCACTTGTGTTTGAAAAAGGTAAGGATGGAAGTGTGCAGAGAAGGGGAGTGCGTCCTTTGCATTAATGAGAGCAAACATCAAACTTATAGTTTCTCCCCTAAACACACACACACGCACAGCGGAGACCTGCTGAAGATGACGTCAGGGACCCGGCTTCCCTGCTGCGTATTATACTGGGCGGACGTGCTGCTTAATTGTGGGAGAGAGCCCAGATTTGTAATGCTGCACCGCTCTGTTAGGGCTGATTAGCAGACGCTCATGCCCTCTCCCCCCGCGTTGATCTATAGGCACTCAAAATTTCTAATATCTCCAGTGTAAGCAAGGAGGAGCTGAGAGGGACCGTAAATCATGACAGGTCCTACTGAGTGCAGGAGTGAAAAAAAGAAGGAGACGGATGGAGACAAAGACTGAGAGTGAGTTATTGAGAAAAATATTCAGCCTGTATGGAAACATGAAGGAGGGAGAGGAACGGGGTGAGGGGAGAGGCAGCAGAGCACATATAGGTGGAGAGGAGCACACATCAAGGAGACATGAAAGAGTTAGGGAGGAGAGAAGAAAGAAAAGGAGAGGAGATATGATTACCAAGGAAACAGCAAGAAAAAAAAATCCAGTCGGGGAGGAAGAGACGGAGTGTGTGGAGTAGACAAAGATGAGAAAGAGCATAGGAGGAAAAAAGGGAGTAGGAGGACTGAGAGACACAGAGACAGAGGGAGACAGAGAAAGGAGAGGATAGAATGAATGCTAACAGGGAGCCCAAACCCAATGCTGAGGCTTTATCCTTCACAGGCGGAGGAGCAACAATCGCAAACACATTTTCTCTCGCCCTGGCCCTAAGAGAGATAAAAAAGCAATTTGTATTCTATTCCTATTCAGCGTCGCTTGGCCTGTTTCTCTGCCTGCATATTTGTAAACACAGCTTTGTCAGAGCAGCTTAATCTTCCCAACACAAACACAGACTACAGGAAGGAGGGGCGAGGAAGGGTGAGTGGGGAAGAGCGGCGATGAGAGGGGGGATAGGGTTTGAGGATGAGGGGGAAAAAGAAAGAGAAAGTGAAAGGGTGAAAGGGGTAAAAGGGGTGAGGAACGAAGGTAAGGGGACGTTTGGGAGGCAAGTGAGGGGTCATGAGAGAAAACGGGAATAAGATTTGTTACTGTCTGTGGTGCCTTATGATGTCCTCATGTCAACTGTGAAGGACCCAAACTCGCACTCACTCATTATTCTACCCAATGGAGTAAAGTTCAACAGGCTGGATCACTGAGAGAGCCAGAAGAAGAAAACCCATAAAACCCATCTTCATAGTATAGCCTGGATGTGACAGATGGAAGAGGTGGGCGCTTGTGCTTCTCTAACTGTCACCATGCTTAAATTAAGTGCTTAGGCTGCACATTCACCCTGACATCTAACGTTCCAGGCCTGGACTTTCAAGCTTTCAGAGGAACCAAAGTGCACATTCTATACAGGCTAAATAACAGAGTCATGTGGAAGGACAATCACATCACTGCAACTGACTGACTATACACCCGAGCAGAGACAGAGAGAGAGAGACCCATTCACAGATAGGGAGAGGGAGAAAGAGAGGCGACTTGGAAGTGGTGATCGTCTGGGTGCACATTCGCTCACAGAGGCGTGAAATTAGGCAGAGCGACACCTGCCAATACGCATTGCATTAAAGCCCGCTAGGTTCACCCCGCTCTTCGGCCTCTCGAATCACGCCGCGTACTCTCTCATTCCCCCTCATTCTGCTCCACCCTATTTTCAGATCTCTTCATTATGGCCCACAGCGCCCAATTAAAGACTGATAGCCACTCCATTCACTTCCAATACCGCATCGTGGGCGAGATGGTGCTACACTTTGGAGCGTGGCAACAACCCTCATCAGCTTCTCTGCAATTCTTTTCCTATTCACACTCTACAGACCCAGCTGCAGTTGCACGCCAAGGCAGCTGGATTAGCACAAGTGAGATTAGTTACCATCGTGACGTCAATCATGGAGGCACCGGATAGACAGCGGAAGTCTTATTCAAACGGAATCTGCACAATGCTTTGCAAAGCTACTCACGGTCTTTTGAATGCTTCCCATCCCGTTACATTGTGTCCACAAACTTTATGTATTTCATTGGAATTTCATGTGACAGAAAAAAAAGATGCATGTGTGAAAAATCCATTCTAAGCAGTCAACTTCAAAAACACATACTTGAAAAATAAATTTCAACCAATTTAAGAATCCTGACATTTGTTCTTATATCTTTTTTAAATGGTCTAATGTGATATTAAAATTTTCTGAGACAATGAATTTACCGGTAAACCACAATCATCAAAAACACAAAATTTAAGAGCTTGAGATACTTTTACTTCATGTGTAATGAATCTCTATAAAATGACTGTTTCATTGTACTTTTACACAATATTTTACTTTATTTAGATTAACTAGTGTATCATCTACCTCTCTTCAACTCAAAATCTAAAATAATAATGGGTTCACAAAGTAATTTTTCTTGTAAGTCATGCATCTGTCTTTATGTTTGAGCTTGCAGGGATTGAAATGAGGCTTTACTCCAAGCTGTCAGCTAACTGTCACGATCAAGTGTACACGGTATTGAGGCAAACTTGTTAACTTGGTTGCTTGTTTGCTGTGGCAGCACTTTCAACAAGTATGGATCCAAGACAACTTTCCTCTTTTGTGTAATATTTATCCGTCTGCATCCCACTGTAGATGAGCAATGCAGGCAAAAATCTTTAACTTCCCCAGTGCTCCTACTCGTGGCTGTGTGCGTGTGTGTGTGTGTGTGTGTGTGTGTGTGTGTCGAGAGCCCTGCAGACAGAGACGCAGCCAAGAGACAGATTTGGAGAGACAGGGATTGCCACAAACAGACAGAAATGAGCAAAGAAAGACAGGGAGAACACGCAGCAGGCAGATGGGAGAGCCTGTGAGCCCCCAGGCAGGCCTGTGTTGAAGACTGTGGGGAACGCGACTGAAGGAGACCGTATTATGTGCAGATTGTGAACGAGGGAGGAGGCTGGTTAAGGGGGTGAGGCGAGTAGACAAGAGAGAAGGAGAAAGACAGAATGAGGGAGAAGGAAAAAAATCAGCCAGTGAGCCAAAATGAGGGAAAGGAAAGCAAATGAAAAGTGACACTTTAATTCAGGGGGCTTCTTCTGGCTGAGTTATTATGAGATGTTTGTAAGCTGACTTGTTCATGCATCTCCTGGCCTTGTGCCTGACTCACGCTCGCTGAGGAGACCTGTGGCGCTAACCTGTGTTTATCTGAGCTGCACAGCAGGGGACAGCACTCTGCCACCATCCTCAGCTTTGATCCTCCCACTTTCACCATGGATTCCCCCTCTACCTCCCTTCTTGCCTCCCTCCTTCACTCCCTCCTCCACCCTCACCCATATGTAAAATGTCTCTGTACCAATGCTCCTTTTGATATGGTCAGAGTCTCACTTCACTCTTAATTAATTGCCATTTCTCTAATCTGGGAGGCAAAGGTTAGCTTTGGCTTCACAGACACACTTCTGAACACAGCACAGTATCAGCGCTTCACATGAAGATAACGACTGAGAAGAGAGAGAAGCGAACTACATCAAAAAGAGCAAATCTGTGAGCATAAAATGCACATGGAAATAAAGGAAGAGTAACGGGAAAACAGGGTGAGACAGACATAAACACACAGAGAGAAAAATGGTTTTGGGACGGAAATTATTTGGCTTTCCAGCTGGGAAAATTTAGGTGTCTGAACGTGAGAACCTGACCAGGGTACGAGATTTCAGCGACAAGAGGGAGACAAAAAAAAAGACCCATAAGGGCTTTTCCTCAGTTCGGGAGGCAGCTACAAAGCAGACAGATAAAGGAGACAGGCAGATAAAGGAGACAGACAAATAGAGGAAGAGCTGGAGCTGCACACAGCCAAGATGTAGCAGACAGGTACAACCTGGCAGCCAAAACAGACGAAGATGGGGGAGTGGGGGGCAAAAGCAGCTCTTAATGAAGCAAATTTAATCAGCCAGAAGGATGCACACACCCTCCTTACACGTTCAATACAAATACATGTAGAGCAAGAAACACTAGAACAGGGATAGATCCATTTAGGAATATGGGGAACAAGTATGATGAGAAATGCAACAGAAGAGCAGGAATGGAAAAAGAACCTAGAGCAAAGTCACTGTGAACTAGAGAGAGAGGAAGAGACTGAGACAGACGGAGAAGGTGGTGGAGGGGGGTGGTAGTCAGCTGGAGTGCCGACAGGTCTCCGGAGGTTGTAATATATAGCAGCGTTTCAATCTCTCAACAGCAACTCCAGCCCTCCTTTTTCATATCCTTCAACAGACTGAGGACGGAGAGATACGTCTGTCCTTCGGAGCCAAATCGGCATTCAGGATGATATAATGTGCACTTTTTTTGACATTATATCCCAAATCTGGATGGTTATTTGTAACTGGATGAGAGCGCCGTCCCCATTCTCTTTTGAGATCTCAAGGTTACCAATGGTAAAGAATAGATATGAATGCCCATGTCAGACACGTTTCTATGTTTGTCTTGCAATGTCTCCGCTCTCCCTGAGATCTCCCCGAGAAGCTCGAGTCCAATGCTTGATTTATCTTCCGCATGCGCCATTAATCCAGCGACCATGCATGCCTCTGTCAAATAATTGATCTCTATGCTACTGTAACTAAATCCGTCAAAAGAGTGACATCCCACCTCCCTCCTCGGTGCCTTTACTTCCTCTTTGGTTCTCTGGAAACCACTGAGTTCCAACATAAAACTCAAGCTGCTCCAACAAGAAAATCTAGTTAGTATTTTCACACCTTTCGTGGTCAGCGGAGCTGTGGAGGAAAGGGGTTAGAGTTCGCTGGAGAGGTGGTGTGTCATTATGGGTGAGTGTGAGAATGGTTCCGCCACTAGAGGGAGTTTCGAGTTTATATTCTGAAAGGAGGCCAGACCGATTGCAAAAACACACACAATATTAAGATGATGTAGTTGACAGGGTAGTTTTAAAGTGCCAGTACCGTCAGGGATTCAAGCAGCAGTGACCTCTTGAGATGGTCAGTTCTGTGTTTAGATCTCAACAAACAGCTGCCTGGAGCAGAAGGGGAACAACAACCCTTAATTTATGTCCACCCTCCCTTCCTCCTTTTGCCTATCTCTTTGACTTGTTTTTGCATATTGCATTTAAAGTAATAAGTACAGTATCTCCTTGGATGCCACAGTGCTATAAATCAGGGGAAAATAGACCTGTCAACTTAGTAAACAACGCATGCGGCGAGTTCTCATTAAGAAGAAAAGAGTTCTTGAGGACGCCTAGCCATGCATGAGGATGAGCGTTAGACCAATCTACCAATCTCCTTGGTCTGCCCTGAGTTTCAGTGTAGGTACACACAGATATGGTACAAGTTATACAACATCCGTTACACTTACAAGAATCAATGGAAAAAGAGTTATAAGTAACCTTAAAATGAATAGATGTTGTGTTGCAGCATACTCTCACAAAGAGTTTATTAGTTCATTAATTCAGCAAGGGTAATAAAGCACATTAAGAAATAAATGTTGTTTTTAAAAAAAAAAAGTTATTGACAATCCTCATTAAATAAATGCAGGTAAAACACTTTACAAAAAAAATAAATAAATAAAAAAACACTTTTATTCTCTTTGACTTGATCAGAATATTTAGGAACTTCTAATAAGAAACCCAAGACATTGTGTGCCTGTGGTATAAATATGCCATGAAACAGAGAGCTTTTTCTCCTACGCACTCTTCAAAAAGGGGAAGACAAGAGGACATATTAGTCAAGTCAAACAGATATGTGTACATCTTTAAAAGTAATTGTAAAATACTTTACAATTAATAAAACTGTTACAAACAACCCTGGATGATGAAGTTTATGTTGAAACCACACATTGTAAGAAGGTTGGTAATTGAGAATAAAATGTCTCCAACGCAATGAGTGGCCTTTTGAGACAACTGAATCTGAAAAAAACAATTAGTTAGTATAACACATCAACCTGCTACTTAAAAAGAAAGTCTTTTCCATCTCATTCTCACAAATGTAAGAATGAGGATGTTACTGAATACTGTTGGTCCTAACCAGAACAATAACACTGCAAAAACACCAAATCTCACCAAGTATTTTTAGTCTCATTTCTCGTGCATATATGTTATTACACTTGAAATAAAACAAAACTACCTCATCTTTTCAGCAAAATATAGGAGCTTGTTTTAAGTAAATAGTTCCTTAACATTTATGGAACAGTTCTAGTTCTATTGGCAGATAAATGTAGTTATGACAAGACAATTTGCCCATGTTATAAGTTAAATAATTGCCATTGGAACTAGAACTTTTTTATGAATATTAAGAAATTTTTTATTTGAAACAAGCTCCTATATCTTGCTGATAAGTTAATTTAAAGTTGTTTTTTTCTTAATTCAAGTGTACTAAGCTGCTTGTGCTAGAAACTAGACAGAAAATACCTTTCACAATTTTGTGTTTTTCTAGTTCAGATGGTTCAAAGATTGAGCTGTTGCAAAACGTTATGGCGAATGTTCTACAATAGGTCTGTTCCCCCCGCAAATACATAAAAACCAGGAATGAACTCTTTGAAAAGCCAGGACATTTGAAATAAAAATTAGGTTTTCTTATGTAGGAAGCTGGTCTCTCAAAAGTCAATTCACATATTTTGGATCAATAGGACAATGCTGAAAAACATTTGTCCAAATTGACACAGAAAGGGCTAACTAGCCTCAAATTAACCTTTTCCAGTCAGTGTCAGACCGAGAACAGATAGCTAACCTGTGTGGTCACCTGACAAAGGAGAACCTAAGAAAGGACCCAAAACTCTGGATGATTTAAAGAGAGTTTCCAAAGTGGAACAAACAGTGATTACTTCCTTTGTATGCATAAAACTGGTGAAATGTTCTAGAAGAAGTTCTGTCATATTGGCCAAAGGGGATTGTACAGTATAACAGCAGGTTGCCAATAAATGTAGCCCCCATAATTCTGTTAAAAAAGTGTACTCAAAAGAATTTAAAGCTTTTTATGTTTCTTCATAAGGGGTTCCAAAAAGTGAGAAGGGTGCTATATAAACCTTAAAAAAATATTAGGGGAGAGCTAAGATTTTTAATTAGTTTTATGATCTCTACAAATAGCCGTTGCAGTTAGAAAAAGGCATCATGGGGTCTTGCTTGGGAAAGCTTTTGAAGTAAAACCTACCATTAATATATGTGCATGGACATTCATATGTCAAACAGTTATTAAAGGAGAATAAATATGATCTTTTGTGCCGCAATTCAGACAGCAGAGGACGGAAAAACATTCTGCCCTTGTCTTGAAATGTGATGTGCAGTTATGCAGGGTAACTGTTCCTAAATATGCTGAAAATGTTGATTTCCCCAGAGCATGAAGCACAGATAAAGGCTTCAAAAATAACATTCTGATTATGATATTTACACTATATTATGACTTCTTATGACAAATGGTGCACAATCATGGACTCATTCAATCATAACATGTTGGTCGAAGTGACATTAGTAAGATTTAGGTCAGTGCTCAGAAAATGAGCTCCGGATTCGATTGCAGAGACGACATTGTTCAATGTCACAACAGTGCCATGAAAATTTAGGATCATTTGTTATGTTGAGCTATCAATGTTTATGACAGTCAATCCATCCCCAAGTAAGCTGTATGTCAACCTTTGTGGCAGCTTTATGACACATGGATCACATGAAATGTCATCGAATGTCATCTATGTGTTTGCAAACGCCAGAGCACACGTGATGGATACAAGGGTCAGAGATAAAATCGCAGTCTTTAACACATGTTTGCAGAGCAGAAGTGGTGCTGGTGATGTTAAACAGGCGTCAATGTTTCTGTGACCCTGTGTAAGGTGGCAGCTGGATGGCCTCTGGCAGCAATTTGCATGCTAAGATGCATATCCCACTCCCATTGCAGAGGCCCGTCAGGTGTAACCGAGTTGAGGTTACGGGCGGCTCTTTGCTCTCTCCTGGCTAGACGCGATTGGTTTGAATCCCCGTCGTCTATGTGCATGCATCTGCTGGTTTTTCTGAAGGGAGTAAAGATGGAGAGCATGGAGGTCAGAAAAACGGGGAAATGAAAAATTTACCAAAAGAGGGAGAAGGTAATAGATGGTCAAGAAATGTGGAACTTTAAAAGTAATTTTGAAAAGCATTCATACCCTTGGGACTTATATTTAGCACAACTGTGCCACATATGTCTATGCTATTTATCTGGAATAGTACAAAATTCTAAAAAGGGTATAAATGATGAATGGTATTTAAAGATTTTCAAATAAAAATATGAAATGTGTAATTTTTTTACACTAATACCTCTAACAGGAATCCACTGGATTAGGCAGATGGTACCAAAAAACATGTAATGTGTGATACAAATCAAACACTGTGCATCACCTTGAACACACTACCAATGAGTGAGACATGGGGTTATCAGGATCATGCTGTGAGAATATATTTTTTTAATTTTCTAACAAGGACAAGGAAGGCAGTAGTAGTTAATGAAACTATTGAAACACACAGCAATTCTACATGTAAACATGTTAGATTTCAAACAAAAACAAGACTATGACAATCAGCAAAAAGTCAAGGATACAATGGAAAGGTTTAGGATAAAATATATTCATGTTAGAAGGACCTAGTCAAAGTCAAACTGAGAATCTGTGGGAAGATTTTGAAACTGATCTCTGACCAATGTGACTGCAGAACTGGCAAAACTGTGAAGCTGGCGATCGCAGCTACAAACTATTGTCTCAGAGAAGATGAATACAAATGCATGCCACACTTTTCAGGTTTTTATTTTATTTTTCTTTAACACAATACGTATATTCTACTTTGCGATGGTCACATATCTAAAACAAAGATTAGACAAGCTTAGAGTTGTAATAGGACAAAATGTGAATGAGTTTAGGGGGTATGAATACTTTGGTAAGGTAATCTGCCCACCTGCTAACGGAGACTGAAACCGTCTACTCTCAGTCCTGGAAGTTTCTCTAAAGAGGACACAGAAGCTACAGCCCATTAGCTCCACGAAAACACGCTATATATCCCTGAGAGACACTTGATGAGAATGAAGATGGCCACATCTGTGTATAGCATGCCTACAAACAGGCCTCCAGCACTAGTTGTCCTATACACTAATAGGCTTCGGTGAGGCCAACAAAGTGCTGTGGCTGCACTTTTAAAGTGGGTGGAATTACTCTGTTACTGAAATCGTAAAAAGGGGCATGTGTAGAGAGGGGGAAGAAATCTGAGCCTCAAGTGTATAACAGCTTGTCTTCTGAAAGGGAGAGCTCACACGCACTTGCATCTCCAGACACAGAAACGTGTCTTTGACACACGCCGACTTAATTAAATTTCCATTTCCATCAGATGTACATGCTTCATCTGACTCTGCCTTGTGATGATTTCATTCGTCCTGCCAGATAAGAGCCACTTGAGCTCCAGAATGCATGTCAGCCTCTGTCTGCAGCTGCCATCCTTTAGACGTACTTGGTGACAGAGGGGCCCTGGATGTCATCGGCAGCCTGACATCCCGCGAAAGCTCCTCCCACTGTCAGGCCTCCCTCCCCTTTAGGCCTTTTCTTGAGAAGCCCCAGAGCTCCTGCCCTGTCTCATTATGTGGGCGAGATGTTTGTGGGTCTCTCTGTGTCATTCTGTCGCTCTGTCAGCTAGCATAATGCTTCCCAGTTGGCGCCCGGCTCCCTCCACCACCCCACCCCACCACCCCACACACAGCTCGGTTCTGTTTGTGTGTCTGTCAGTGAGCCTGTCAGAATGGTCTTTTAATCCAAAAAATTCATTTCCTCCACCACTGGATTCTTGTCACATTGCTCCAAAAAAAAAAAGAGAGAGAGAGAAGGCACAAAGAGTGGCTATTAAAGTCTAGAGAGTGTCCACACTAATGCACGACTCAAATGTCACTCAATTTACAATTGACTGATGTAAATACAATACCTGGATTTGTCCATGTGTGTTTTCAATTTGTTCCCAATGCTGTGAGTAAAATTTAATTTAGTAGAGATATTTACACAACCAGATGACAATGGGGCATTGGGGAGTGCTGGTGAGAGTTGCCTTCCAGCCTGCAGATTAATAAAAGCTTGTGCAAAGATCCAAAGGATGACAAACAGCAAGAACTAACAGCACAAAACAACGGCGAAACAATCAGCTTCTTGAAAAGGCTTAAATGACATTTAATATATTTACTGGCAAACATAAACATAAATTGACACTGGGAGGCTGGGAGGAGTGAATACAATATCTGTGATTGCTATTACTGGCATAAGCAATGACAGCGCGCACTAGATTGGAGTGGTATATTGAATTTCATGTTCTTTGAAATGGAGTCTGAAATGTGAGATTTGTCTTTTGCCTCTGAACAGTTTCCACCAAACCGCCGCTCGCCTCTTCCCCCCTCCTCACATATGCCTTATTCGCTCTCATTTGGAGACTGGCACATTCAGTTAACTAATGCAGGGGATACGGCAATGCTACACTATTACCCCATTTTCTCAATCACCTGTCGAAGGAGTGGAACATCAGATGTGATTTGGGGATGCTTTCTTCTTGTTTCTGTTTCACATCAGAAACGTACCTGCTGGGAAGATTTTCCCACTATAAATTTCTCCTATCTGCAGCTGAAACGCTATTCATCTCATTACGGTTGATTGGGATCCTCATTACATTAGAGGGTGAGCGCACCAGCATGTGTGTGCATGTGTGTTTTCATGCATGTAAATAAAGACAAGAGATAATGAGCAGAGAGAAAGGGAATGGGAGAGAAGGAGGGAGGAGTGTGTTAATGAGTGTGAGATGTGCTGAGGTCGCTGTGTTTGTTCTGTAATAGTGCGTTGCCGCAGAGCACTGCCACCTGAGGTGGGTGATTAGAAGTAATTATATAATTACACAAAATGTGATAATAAACAGCACAGAGGGAATCGGCTCCATCTACTTTGCTACATCTCATATGTATATATTCAAAGACTCATTTTCTTATGTGCAAACAAATACATAAACTAAATCACTAATCTCTACAAAAAAATGACAGACACATTGTAGCTTTTTTCATCATTGTTTAACAGTAAATCACAGTAAACTTTTCCTGTCAAGTTACAATTCTCAGAATTTTTTTATTTGCTTATTTCCAGAACAATGAAGAAGATTTTTTAAAATGTTTTCTTGTTGCTCTCTTCAAATTCTGAAATTCACATTCATAACCATTATTTCGTCTCTAAATAAAGTGGTAACATTTTGTCAGTAGTTCATACAATAAAAGAACAATGTTCATTTTTTCAAACATACCTATAAAAAGTAAAATCAGAGAAACTCTTAATTTTTCCCAGAGCTGTATATATGATATGCACCTTATAGTCTTAGTCGACCAAAAATGAAAAAGGTTTATTCTGATTTAATGTCAGAAAGTGAGAGAAAGGTGGCTTGCCTTTTTATATAGTGTATGTAAATATCTAATTTCAACCATACACGCAAACTCATGCACATTTCTGCACCAACAGAGAGGGACGGACAAACCCATTCACACCCAGATAATTCCAACCTGATACAAAAAGTAATGGAACACTCACACTTGTCCTCCACTCACACCTGTGAGTAAAAACCGATTTGCTCTGTGACACACAGTAACGGCCAATAAAACAAGTGCTGACTCGCTCCCAAAGGCAGCCGAGGGGAGCGGGGGGACAAATGAACACAAACTGGGAGTAAAAAGCTGCTCTCAGGAGGATTTTGCCTTTTCTGTAGTCCTCATGCTCCTTCCTGCTTGAGTGAGAAACACTATCTGAAAGGGGCTGCAATTGTCCGTCTCATCTCTAGACTAGCTGAAAGAAGAAACAAGTGTGAGGGGGAGGGAGATGGGCTGGTGGGCTGATGCATCCCTCGGCTCTATTTGAGAGCAAGTGAAATGGCTATTTTATTGTTAACTCCACTTAGAGTAAAAGCAGAATGTAGCTGGGTGTCTATGAATCCAAGTGTGAATGCCTCTGACCTTCAGCTGGAATATGTGGTTTTACATTCAGTCTGTATGTTCCAGTCAAAAAGGAGCACGAAAGTGCACACACCACCAATGACAGGAGTGACTCAAAGCACTTGGAGTCAATGGGACCAGTAGAGGTAGAAAACACATCAGCACGTGAGGGAAAAGTAGTGAGAAAACAGTATGGCAAGGAAGCAGAATAATTACTACTAATAAAGCTTAATGGAATTCAGGTCTCACGTCAGGTGCAAGATGATATGATTACCGCAGGGCGGCAGAGAGAAATTGGGAACTGATCCGTTAATCCCACCGTCCTTTTGTCTGTAATTCGGTGAAAATATGTCTATCTATATGTGTCTGTCTGTACAAGATGAAGAAGTATGCAGAGTTAAATTTCGCACAGCAAGCACATGAGTTTAAAGTATTTAACATTCATAGCTGCAGAGCATAGAGAGCTCTGAAATTCGACAGTGTATCCGCAAATTGCATTAGATTTTATATCGGATTTTACTTTATTATTGGTGAGTGTTAGGGTGCATGTCTCATGGTGTGCTCTTTAAGAGTCGCTCACTGTGACCTGAGTGTCCCTGATAACAGAGCATTCGACTACAAGTCAGTGGTTTTTCAAGGTTTGTCTCATTGTGTGCGCATGCAAGTTCAAATGCTGTAATATGTTATGTTTGTTCACATGCACAATGGCTGAACTTTTCAACCGTCTCTCCATCTCCAGACCTCCTGCTGATGCCTACTGACCTTAGTAGAGAGTCTCAGCCTGCCAACACAGACGACCAGCCTGATGGTTGAAAAGATGGTTCACACTTGGACAAGATGGGGTGTTGTGTAAACATGTTTGTGCAAAATTGAAAAAATTAGAAAATTGTTTTCAGAAAATTTGTCTGTTTAGGTTTTATGTTACTAACAAAGCATCCTTTCATAGATTAGATTTGTGTGACAGTCATTCAGGGCATGGATTTCACAGTAATGTTTTCAACGTTAATACTTATGGATAGATAGATAGATAGATAGATAGATAGATAGATAGATAGATAGATAGATAGATAGATAGATAGATAGATAGATAGATTGATTGATTGATTGATTGATTGATTGATTGATTGATTGATTGATTGATTGATTGATTGATTGATTGATAGATAGATAGATAGATAGATAGATAGATAGATAGATAGATATCCTATGTAAGCATGTGACCCTACATAACTTGTTTAAACTCTGTACAGATTTGAGAAAATTCCCAGTAAATTAAAACTTGTGCACCAAATTCTGATTTCATATCGTACATTAGGGGTGTCACACTCATTTTCATTTTGGGCCACATCAAGATCATGAATGTTCTCAACGGACCGGTTGTGGCAGAATGTATTGGTAAAGTCCATCAACAAACTGTTCAAATAATAATAAGCACTTCTTAAAATAATATTGATCATCTTTTCACATTAATCAGTTCCTCCAGTATTTCACAATTGTGTTTTTGCGACCAGGGGCCCGGCGGTGGCGCAGGGGCAAAGTGTGACCCATGTATTGAGGACTTAGTCCTCAACGTGTCACAAGTTTGAGTCCCAGCCCGATGACCTTTGCTGCATGTACTCTCTCTCTCTGTCAAATGAAGGACTCTAGAGCCAACAAAACCTTAAATAAGAAAAAAAAGAAAAGAAATATTGCCACCTGCAGGTGGGAGTTTGTCACTTAAACGAGAACTTCATAAAAATATATGGCTGGATTTGTCTTACATAATCAGTCCAACTCAAAAAGAATGTCATAAATTTAGAATTAAGAGCCAAAGTTTATATGGTATGCCAAGCTTCTGGCTGTATGAGGACAAGCATCATGTCCCTAAACACCCAAAACAATCAATTGCATTGTTTCCCCTTCTTATTATACGCATACTTACTCTTAAATCTACCTTAACTTTCATGATGTTTCCAGCTTTCTTCTGGTTTCAACATGGCTGCAGCCAAGAAATTGTTAAAACATGGTGAGCAAAGAAAGAAGCGGGCGTCATTAGCCCGGGTGGAGATGCCTTTTCTCAGCCTTCCTCTATCTCCCCACAGCACCTGCTCCCTCTCCAGATGAGATCAGGAAGGTGGGGCAGTCGAGGGCAAAAGAAGGGTGCAGCACAAGCACGCTCGAAGCAGGAAGAGAGGCAGATGAGGGTGCAGAGAGGAGATGGGAAGGAAGAGGGCTGTGCATGGAAGATATCAGCCCAACCCTTAAACCAGGCTCGAGGCACCCGTTATCGTGGCTTGATTTCTTGCTACGCTGCTCCACATGCTCGGCTCATTGTAATGGCTCTTGGGTGTGAACATGGACGTGGCAGCTGCAAGTCAAAAGGATTAGCCACTTAAAGAGGAAAAGATGTTTATTTTCAGAGAAGCAGGCTTTTAGCACATTTATCAAAAATAAGCTTCCAAGGCAACAGGGAAATTATATTCCCTGTGGGAAAAAAATCTGCTTTCTATATTTAAAAAAAAAAAGGTACCCACGGTGTAAACAAATGGGAGTAAACATTGTTAAAGTACAGGTGAAGTCACAACCTCCCCAATGGGAAAAGCTATGATCAGTAAATCACATTTTGAACACACCTAACAACCGAAAACTACAACATTTTTTTTTCTTAGCATATGGTCGGCTTTCAGCACTTACAGAAACAAGACCATTTTTCATCACCACTAGAAGATGAAAGACCCATATGAATCATTATGTTTACATAATAGCATATTGACCTTGTGTTGTAGGAGATAAAATACACTTCATTTCAGAGAGCAATATGAGAAGGCTGTTTTCTCTTTATTTTACTCTGCACAAAAGATTATGTTGCCCTGTTGCCCTATATTATATACAGGGTAATGACATAATTTAGCACAACTGCAGCAATGCTTACTCAAAGTTGCTGAAATGTAACACAGTCACTACATTATTTGAGATGTGCTCAAGTGTAGCTATATTATTCCTCAGAAATCTGACTTTTTGGAGTCGTTTTGCACTCTGACAAAGACTTTAGGAAATATCTGGAGGTGCTGAAAACAAGAATTTCTTAATGATTGATCTGATTCTATCAGTTCAAAATGCTTTTGAGATAATCCCTAATAAATGCAGGAGTAGCTATTCCTTCAAGTAGGTATTATAGACTTTAAATGAACTCTGACATTTTCTGCTTAGAATATTAAAGGGTACATCTACAAGGTGTAAGCATCTCCAGTCAGAAGATGTTGTTACCTCTTCTACTATTTGAAAAAGTATTGGAGCGTGATGACATGGTCACACCATTGAGAGGTGACTAAGAAACAGAGAACCTAGAAAAAGTCAAGGTGGAACCAAAAGGCCCGATCAACTTGTTTTGTAATTGGCTCTGATGTTTTTTTCACTGTACTTTTTGTCTGCTTGCCGGTCTAAATGTGACCTTTCCGCCAAAACTACAGCAATGAGTTGACATATTCCATAATAGCAGCGCCATGGGAGGTGTTGGAAATGAAAACCACTGAGGTTAAAACATGACTATCAGAAGATTTTGGACCAAAGTAAGAATACTCTTAAATAGGATTTGTTCCTCATCCTTCTGTCTCCTAAAGTTTTCCCTGAAACGAAACCTTTCTTTTTTGATTTCAAAAAGAGATACTGACAGAAGTTTTGATGAATTTATATCTTTTATTAGCTTTTAATACAGATTAATATGTTTTTGTTTACTTATTGAAATAGATTAGTGAGTTTATTAAATTTTTTCCCCATTCTATTCACAAGCAGTAATATAGTAATTCTATTTCAGTTGTCAGACTTGTGATTTAAAAAAAGAATTAAAAATAAGTTCTATGATGCATAAATCTAATTTATTCATGTGCAACAGGGAGGTTCCAAGAATAAGCAGTATTTACTCTTCAAGTTAATTTATAATAAATACGATGTTAATCAATTTTAATAATGAGACGGATACGATTTTTACATAAATCTAATTTAACATAGCCATTATTAATTGCTACATTAACTGGTGCCTGTTTTTCCAGCAACACCTTCAGTCCTCGGTTGTGATTGTTGCTGATGTGCGGTGCCTTTATATAGTGGCACAAAGTTTGTAAAAAGGTTTTTACTGCCGGCCAATCTCAGAGCTTGTTGTGTTTTTACAGAGCATCATCTCTACTTTTAGTGTGGGGGTGGGATAACATACTGGATGTTTATTAGACCTCGAGTCAATGCCCAGGCAGGAGTGCAGCTATAAAACTGCCCGCCATCGCTGGCCGGTAGAGGCTGTCAACTGGGTCGCGAGTCTGCTCAGGCCAGATGCCACTGAGCTGCTAGGAGCACTCCTGCCCCCTAATGCCCATTACCGCCAAGTTGTCCGGGAAAGGTCTAGGAGTCATGCACACACATGGGTTGTCTGCTTTGTTTATTGTGAGATGCAACCGCAACTGGTATGTAATTAAAATTCAAAATACTTCCATTGCAATCCAGTTTACTACATAAACATCTGTGCAGTCTTGCCAAGTATGTCTGCCTTTTTTTAAATTTCCTATACAACAAAAATCAGCAGCACCCCATTTAGACAGCTGCCATGCGTGGCAGAGCAGGTAGTGCACGCTGAACTCTGGTGGCCCTTCCTGGATTTATTTTAGAGTTCTTTGTTCTTTAAAGGGAAAACCGATCACTGACCAGAAGCACTTCAGAGACCCCTGTGGAGGCATGAGTGAGAAGCCTCACTGAAATGCTCAGAATCATGCACACACATCACGTCAAAGACCTGGGGAGAGTGGTGAAATGCTCAGTGCTTAGGACCTGATGGACGCAGGCGGTCCCTTCCTCATCGATCTTTTCCTCAGACCATTTAGCACCTCTGCTACTCTGGGCTCCGTGGCCACAGCTGTGTCTGTGTGGCCTCACCCCGCTGTGAATAACAGGAGGATCATGAAAGACAAAATATCAGTCGGCATTTGGGCTGCGTCTGATACACTTTTAGGGAATTGTGGCTGTGTTATGGAGCCGAGGGGAACCAGCACCATCTTTATTGCTCTTTAATCAGAGGAGTGCAGGCTGGGTAAAGATCAATGATCTTTGAGTGTTAACATTGACTTGGGCCTACAACTCCCAATCAAGGGCCCCTCTCCCACCTAATGTTACATTTAATGAGCCAATTAGTCCACAATGGCGTGGCCGGCATCTTAAACTGTTGTTTACTCTGCATTCATTATTAATATCTCTTAGTTAGGTATGAATAAAATTAAAAGGAGCAGGGAGACCATTAGCTCCCCATGGTGGATGCTTATTAAGATAGGATGCTTTGTTATCTGAGCTAGGGGTGGGGTGGTAATTGTTTGCGGTGGGTAGGATATGCTGGTTCAGTAGCAAGAGCACTGTGATTTATGCAACCTTGGAGATGTTGTTGCGTGCATGTATGAGACGAAGTGGTGTGGTTCGCTCTAATGCCTCTGAGAGAAGAACAGCCTGCTTTCAATGGCTTCAGATGCTGCTTTAGTTCCCTCATAAACACTTTCTGTTCTTGCCCTCTTCTGCCTTCCCTTCTATTCCTTGCTCAACCCCCACTCCTAGTTTAATAGACATCTCTGGGAGGAGATATGCAAATTTGTTTTATGTCCCCTCTCTGTCATTGTCTCTCTGTTGTTTATTGTTTCATTTCCCACATTTTAGATATATGTCGAAGAGTAGACAGCCTTGCAAAAGTATTCCAACCCCTAGAACTTTTTTTTTCTTCTTTTTTTACATTTTGCTATGTTTCAAAGACAAACTTCAAAGTGCAGCACATTGTGGTTCAAAGCACTGCAAATGTGTGGAGTGGAGGGAAAATTATGCCACAATTGCAGCCGCAAATCTTTTGAGAATATGTCTATGCAACGTTACGCATGCATAGATTTAAGTTTTTGCTTATTCTTTGCAAAAGTAGCTCAACCTCAGTCAGTTTAGATGCGGAGTATTTATGAAGAGAAACATTTTTTTTTTCACCTTGTCAGAGATTCTCAGTGGTTTGTTCGAATCTTTACACTGTAGCACTGGCTGTATATTAGGCATTGTTCTTCTGTTAGAAGGTATCCCTTCATGCCAGTCTCACGTTTTTTGCAGGATTGGCCTGTACTTAGCTCCATCCTTCCTCCCACCAACTCTAAATAATGTGAAAACACAGGCTAAGAAATCTCAGAGGCCTTCACAGAACATCTGGACTTATACTGAAAATAGTGTAGTGTAAAATAGTTGTAAGAACAACCATTTATCATTCTGATATTTACAAATATGGTCAGAATTAAACCAGTGACTCTGAAGGGTTTGGGTCAGGTTTTGTGTAGAAAAGATGGCGTGGAGTGGAGGACTTGTAAACAAATACATACACAGGCTGATGTAGTAATATTAAAAAAATATATATATATTTTTACAATTTTGACGTAAACAAAATTTACGTCAAATTTTGTTTGACGTTAACAAAATTTATGTCTTTCCTTCTCTTCTGAAGGAAAGTGGTTGTACTGCATTTCATCTAGTTGTTAAAGTAAACTGAACCGAATTCAAATATATTCCACAGTTTTTGGATTTTTTTTTAAAAGAAGAGTTTAACAACAATTCTTTCACTTCACTATTATGTGCTACTTTGTCTTGATCTATCACATGAAATCATAAAGACGTACAATGAAATTTGTGGAGACAAAAAGTGGAACCATTTAAAGGATAGAAAGTCTATTGCAAGATCCTGCATAGGTGGTCTGGTTGGGTCCAGTTTTAAACATATTAAAAATACTGATCATCCAACAGAGCAGGAGGCGAGTCAAACTCAAACATGTCCGACAATTGTCATCAACTTGTTCAGGCAATTCCGGATGCGTGTTACGTGGGGACCGAGACAAAAGTCTGATGGGGCTTTTTGCTTGTTTTGCTGTTCCTCCTGACAAAGATAGAGTAAGAGTGTGTGTATAGAGGCTGGAGCAGAAAAAAATAAATCAAAAAATCAATAAAACATTAAAATCGCTTCAGTCAACAGAGCAAGAGCCGGCTGCATCCAGCAGCTCTTTTGCAGAGAAAGATTCTCTGCTGCTTCAGCTGATAGGAATGGCTCTAAATATTTAGTGGACAAAGACGGGTGCTCACCTCAAAGAGGCTCTGGTGTTTCAAGAAGAGAATTACCAGAATATTACGCTTTTTGGGTGTGATATAGTGGTTACTGACTCCAGGCTTGGTACTTACGACCAATCATTTTCATTTCCTTTTAAGAATTTATAAAATTAAATGATCAGTGAACCAATTTAAAATGACTTTTGCCATCCCCAAGGCATCTGACTTAAAAGATAGTGACTTAGGGGAACAGTGATTAAATTATAACAAAAATCTGCTAAAGGCCATATTACAAGTAATGACAAATGGCAACATTTGTGTTAAAGTCCTCTTCACCCCTCCTCGATTCAATCATTCCTCTGCTCCTCTGTGGGCCCCAGTTAGAGCAACAGGGTAAGTCTTTATGGTTACACTGCTCTACGCCGCCGAAGCAGTGCATAATAACTCAGCCAACATCGGGATGGAATGTGGAAGCAATTGCTTTCAAGCTTCACTCTTAAAATAGTTGTGGTGGCAAGCCTGCTGCTTTAAATAAGCGCCTGAGCCTGTCTGGAGAGCATCCTTAATCCCAGTGGTGAGAGACACTCCACAGGAAGACACTGGGGTGAAAAAACACTCCCGTACAAGAGAGACTGGAACAGTTTACGGCAGGTAACTGTGGGATGCAGGATTCACCGGCAGGGCGAGATAGAGGGTGCGTCACAGAGCATGTGGGGGTTTGGAAGGGAATATATGGAAATGAGATGGCTTACCTACAAATACCCTCAAACCTGCACTCACACGCTACTAAAATACGGCTCTCTGGGACACCAGAGCATGAATTTAAAAATGTAAATTGAAGCTGGTCAAAATAATTGAAAACAAATACTGGCAAGGGGAAACACCAAGCCTTGAAAAAATATTTGTACGTCTTGAACTTTTTCATATTTTGTGAGCCTCGACCTTCAATTCATTTTATTGGGATTTCATGTGAAAGACTGACACAAAGTGGTGCATAATTATGAAGCAGCAGGAAAATGATACCTCCTCCTACAACAGTTACAGCTTCAATTATTTCAGGATATCTCTCTACAATATTTGAACATGTAAAGAATTAAATTCTTGCCTATTCTTGTTTGGAAAATAGATTAAGCTTCATCAAGTTGGATGGGGAGTATCTGTGAATATCGGATGACGTGTTGAGGGTGATGTGTGTGATTTTACGTCACACACATTAAATTTTAGTCTCATCTTTTCATAGCACTTTCTTCAACATCCTTACAGTGTCCCCTACATGGCCTGTGGAAAACTTTGACCAGATATCCTATGAACAAAGGTTTTCATATTGGCACTTTTCAATAAAAATGCAGATATAAAGTGCACAGCTAACAGCTATCTTTCAACAGTCTCTTCCACCTGAGCCCTACATCTTTGCAGCTCATCCTGAGTTAAAACTGAATAATGCTTGGCTTGTACAAACTCTCTGTTCAGGTAGATGGAAATGTCTTTGTTAGCAATGGAGTTTTTCTGCTCTTTTCATTTCTAGATGGAGAATGAACGGTGCTTTGATGGATATCTAAAATGTTTCTACATTCACAGAACAACTGCAGGGATATACATAGTAAATAAGAGCTGGAAATTATTTTATTAGGGTCATTCTTTAAAGCTGTTTGTTGCACTGGATTTTATAGACAGGTGTCAGAGTAGGTAGGTTTACAGACAAAAACATGAAACACTTTTAAAAGTTTAATTTGGAAACAAAATTCATAACCTTCCAACTGTTTCCTTCCACTTACTGCTCTACTGTGTCTTGGCCAATCACATACGATCATCATAAAATACGTAGAAGTTTGCTGTTTAAACCTGTGAAAAAACTTAAGATGTTATCAATACTTTTTCAAGGATTATCAAATAGAAAAACACAGGCAGTGTAAAATGAAGTCAAGAAGGAAGCATCAGGGTTCAAAGTTCACCATCTCCACTCCTTAGATTCTGCTTGTGCTTTCCTTGAGTTTGTGCCAACTCATGTTCTGTTCCAGCTGGATGACATAATGCTGGGCCAGACAGGAGGTGAGGAGGCGATGACGTCACCCATCACCTTAGCCAGACCTCGTTTTCATGTTTACACACACACACACACACTCGCACACACACTCCAGCTCCCTTCTGAGAACAGCGTCCATTACGCAAAGATTTTGGCTTGTCCCCTTTACTTGGTATTTTCATTCTTCTCTTCTTTTACCGTTTTTCTGCCCCACCCTTTAATTCTGTTCCACTCACTGCTCCATCCAACGCCCCCCTACACACACACTTCTCTCCCTCGCCGCCTGCCACCCTATCACTTCCGTCCTGCCTCCTTCCTCTCTCCCACCCTCTCTCCCTCTGTACCTGAGGCTCTTGTTCTTTTATAGCAAATTGAACCTTTCACTCTGAAAGAAATAATTACTCTCTGGAGAGAAAGGGGACTGCCATGGAATGCTGATATGACACACAATGTCACCTTGCCACTCAGAAGCTGCCTGCACACCCAGCTCAGAGAGCGGAGGGTGGGCGGGGGAGACGGATTTGAGGGAGGGTCATAGAGCGGGAAGGGTGAGACTGGGTATAGAATAAAAGTAATAGAAAAGTAACAGAAAAGAGAAAAGGAAAAGCTCCGGAAAGGGCGAGGGAGAGAAAACTTCTTGCATCGGTTAAAGAAAACAGGAGATGGAGGCAGAAAAACCACAAAAGGACATGGAAGGTAATCAGCTGGGGCGAATAACTGAAGGAATGGCCAAAAAAAATTCAATAGAGATGGAAATTACACTGACGGAGAAGACTGACAGTTGTAGATGGAATTGTACAGGTGAAGTGAAAGAAGCGGACAAGCGGGGATATGTGATAAAAGGGAGATAAGTAAAGTTACAGGGCAAAAATGCGAGTGAGAATGAGGTCTTTTTTTGTGGGTAGGGGGGTGTGGGGGGTAATAAAGGGTGGAGACAGACAGGGTGTGTTAGCAGAGCCCTGACTGGGGTCAAAACATGGGATACATCCATCTTCATCCGTTGGTATGAGCTGGTGAGCAGGAATAGCGAGAGCTGTGAGCCGAATCGCTGCCATTTGCACTTATTACCCATCATGCCTTTCAGGAGAGCGGCCATGCGGTCATGCTCTGGCCCTCCGAAAACCTAACAGTCCTCTGTGGGGCTGTAGGGTGGAGGGGACATGATGTGATTATGAGTGGATAGGAGAGGCTGAAGATTGAGAATTTTTTTTGTGTGTAATTGAAAGGGTGTCAAACTAATGTTTTACAAATTCAGGACAGGCAGTCAAAACTTTTTTAAAGTATTACGCAATAAAAGTTGAAAGAAAACCTAAACTAAAATTACCTCAGAAAACAAAATACCTTCAGACACACTGCTATGTTTTTTGTTTTTTTTTTACACCAAACTGAATAAAAAACAAACTCAAAATGCTATTTATTTTCATCCTTTTAAGTTTTCCAACATTTCCAACTAGTTTTTTTTCCACAAAACTGTTGTTTGTTAAAAAGAAAAAGGAAATATTAACATCTTAAACACATTAATAACCAACAAATTAATAATGATGCTACCAAACTCAACAACCTTTGTCTAAAGATATTGAATAAATAAACAATTTATTTAAATCTCACATTTTCCAATGTGTTTCTGATAATGCACTCCATAGTACATTACAGTGCATTATTTTGCTAAGCAAAAAGACAAAAACAAAAATCAATGTTATGATATAATAAAGATATTTGAATAATACCTGAATAATGCCAACAAGTAAACAATGATGCTTGTAAGAGCAATCCATCCACTACTGATGATAACAAAAATAAACAAACTTGAAAATAAATATATAAATAAAAGAAAATCCATCAATCTGTGGCTTTACTCTTTTGAACCTGAATATGTGCTTTCAAATGATTTCTATAACATCTGTAAACAATAACAAAAAATACTGGGGTAATTTCCTTAATCTATGATAAACTGAAGGTTATTAAACAGTGACAAGAGACATTGCATCATAAAACAAATTGACATAAATTAATTAAACTAGTATTGCAATGATTGCACACATGAATATCTGCCTCAGAGAACAGTTGTAAAATCTATTCTGTGGATCTGGGGAGAGCTTTATTAACTCTGAAAAAAAAAAATCAAATGATAGATTAAAATTGTGTCTGAATGTTATAAATTATGTGGATGCCTATAATTACACAGTGGTTTTTAATCAATCTATTAAAACGTGCAAAATCTAATGGCTGAAACATATATTGCTTTGATTGCAAATTAAACTAAATGAAATTATGCAATAAGAGGTTTCTAAATTAATTTTGTATTTTGTTAAATGGCAGAGATGTGATGTCATTACGGAAGAACATGATTCCAGACAGAAAAGTTGTTTGTTCATTTTGATGGTTGGTAGTTACATTGACATGGCAGATTATTCAGTCCTGCTGGTTCTGAGGTTTTATACAGAAAATGTACAGCAAGTCTAGAAGTTAATCCTTCACAAGAACCAGTTCAGAGTTTGGCTTGCGATGATTAAATCCTTGTTAATTAAGGTAATAGTTCACCACTTACAAATTCCTGGCCACTTCAAGTTCATTTCTCAACTTTAATGAGATAAAGCCCAAGACAAAAAATTGTATGATATTTGTGGCTGATTATCAAATATGTCCTTGTGTAGCATCTGTAATCTGTTCTTAGCCATCTGTTTGTGTCATGGCCGAATTTACAATAAAACTCTAATTTGTGTATTCTGTATGAATCTCTACTTAAAACAAGATTCATTTTGATTTGAACGTTGTTTAAAAAGCAGAACGTGTTTGATGTTTGACTTTAGTAAAAGCCTTACTTAATTTAGGGATAACTTTATCTTAAATTTTCACTTGGGTAATAAAAATAAACTTTGTCCAGTTAGTAAAGGCATATTTATATGTATGATGGTGAACAAGCTTTCCAGTTCAATCACTGATTTATCTGATTGAGAAAACTGGGTGTGGGGGAAAAAAGGACCTACTTCCTTAGCAGCACAACCAAAATGCAAAATGTTCTGTGTGAGCTCTGGACACGTAGGCAAATTAAAATAGATAAGGACCACTGTCCCCATTTATTTACACTGGTCAGATTCTACATTTAAAACACACTGGACAAAAATAAGTTTTGTTTTTAGAAAACAAAACATATACTTAGATATATAGGTATATGTTTGAGTAAAATGAACATTATTCTTGTGTTCTATAAACTACTGACAACATGCCTCCAAGCAAAAATGTAGTATTTACTTGCAGAAAATGAGAAACGGTCAAAATAACAAAAAAAGATGACTTGTTTTCAGACCTCAAATAATGCAAAGAAACAAGTTCATATTCATTTAGAAAAAAAATACTAATGTTTTAACTCAGGAAGAGTTTAGAAATCAATATTTGATGTTTCAATGGGGTTCAGTGCAGTGGGCTCTTAATTTTTTCCAGAGCTGCACATATAACACTTTTTGAGTGAACCTATATATCTTGATGCAGCTCTTACACTTGAATTTTCACACTGTGGGGCAATAAAGACCATTTCTATTCTACTCTATTCTATTTAAACACAAACACTGTAAAAGTTAAATATTTAAAAGTTAGAGTACTTGTGGTTGAAAATCTTTCTGTGTTGGAACAAGAATATAAGTTTGTTTCCAGCTCTAACTAGCTTGGAGACACACTTAACCCTGAGGCAGTCGTTGCCAATGAATGGCACTGCTTACCTGGTGTTGTCAGGGAAACGGTTTACATGCCAGTTTATTAGAATAGATTAAAAAAAGTTGTATCCAAGTTTTACAGTATTCCTATTCCGTGATAATTTAATGTCTTAATCACAGTTCATTATTATTACTGTAATTTTTTTTTTATATGGAAGATAAACCACTTAACTGTGAAAAACCAGGAAGGTGCTTGTTAGTTATGTTTCCACTGCCAAGGAGGACCCAGTAGAGGTATCTGCTGTGACAGAGGGGATTCTCTGCATCTATAAAACTTGTTTGTGTTCACTAATGACTGCAGCTGTGAAACTGTATCATTAATTTTATATGTTATTGATCGACCTACGCTTGTAGGTTTTAAATGCATATTAAGGAGGAAGATTCTGGATAAAGAAATTTTAAATAGATGATTTTGGTTGTAAGCTGTGGATTGATTTTATTGATGTTTTGTACTTTCATTTGAATAATGAAATGTAAATTGGCAAATATTACGTGTCTAATGTCTACATCAAAATTAAACTGAATAGTCATGAACCAGGCTTTTAATTACTCAATTAGACCAAAATGAACTTGCAATAGCCAAAGCTAAACTAATTTAGCTAAATTAGTTTATTTATGTGCTTGTTTGCTTGTGCAGATCACACCTTGTAGTAAAAAGAGTGCTGGAGAAGAAAGGGGAGGAATTCTGATTATGTTTGGCTGCAGTTCTGGGCAGGTTTCCATATCAGTCTGGAACCCCTTAGAAAAAGGAATTAATAGAGGTGAAGGAGGAGTAAAGTGAGAAGATTCAACATTTAATGTTAAGCCCATAATTATTTATACCCCTGGCAGATTAAGATTTTAAACGATTTTCCTTCAGCAGGAAGTTTGTTTCTGAAAGAAAATGACACACAAATCTTAAAAATTTATAAAATCATGCAAAAGAATATGACTTTCCTATGCTTGTAATCTCAGAAAGGAAAAATGTCTAAGATTATTTATATCCCTCATTATTCAATGGACAACTTTTTTTGGCATTATTGCAATCAAAACTTCCACCTGCTTATAACAAGCTTTTTGAATTTTTCCAATGCTATTTATGTGAAAGCATGTCATCACTTTTACCCTTATCTTTAGCTCCCTCCCTCTCCATCAGATTTATGTTGAAACTCTGGGAAGGCTTTTCAAAATACTGATGTGACTTGTAGTTAGCTTAAAACACATTAGTAAAATTAAATCTGCTCCAGGTACGAATATTCTTGGGGCTTAACTGTAAGAGCTCTGGTAAGTAAATAAACTACAGGTAAATCATTCCAAAAAATATATGCACAAGTTATTTTATTAGAGCACACTTTAATGATTTGCTAAAAAAAAAAAAAAAAAAGAAGCAACATCTTGTTTTTCAGATGTGGCACTGACATGAGAGACTAAGCTGAAGATTACTTCAGACCATCTGCGCACCCAAAATGGCAAAAGTCCCCTAAGGCTCAAAGAAAGAGTAGCAAAAGGGCCTTAAAACTCTTAAGACTGCAATATGTTGAAGCCTGGTAGCATCTATAAGAAAAAGGTCAATCTAAAGGAGCCCCAGAACTCAAAGGGGCGAAAAGAAGCTGCAGCAGTTGCTGATGTGGTATTAAACACTTGGGGACTTTCCCAGATGATCTTTATCAGCACTCAGAATTTACGTTAACAAAATTATATAAACAAAATTGTTTTGCTACCAAAACAATTTTGGTAGCAAAATGGAGAGGTTGTCTTTGTTAGTTGGATGTTTATACAGTCTTCGAGTATATACTTAGCGGATGCTTTATATGTATCTACAAAGACATCTATTATCCTAGAACCCCCAAACACACACATTTCTTTCATCTTGGCTTGTGAAATGAGAGCTATTTTTAATATCTGCTCGACTGCTTTCTGAATAATGGGCAAATATTACTCAAGGTCACATCTCATTTGTCAGGCTGTGAGTTGAAGGAACGGCTCGGTGCACTAAGGCTAACATTCAGCTTTTATTCCGCTGATAAAATCCACATTGGCTTTACGACTACAAGCAGTTAAAAAACAGAGAATAAGAGGCATTGGCATGTGCGGCGGAGTGAGAGTGCTGGACGAGCGAGGCACACCTCAGGAAGACCTATGTTTGGTTCAAATTGGCGAAAATCTATCAGCTTATTACCTTGTGATGTTTTAACAAAATGCCAATGGTGGCAGGAAGGAGTGGCTCTGGGGATAAATCATGCTGCCTCTGATCCCGTGGCAGCTTTATCACAGAGATGTTCGCGCAGTAGCTGAGGTGATCAAACGGGAGCATTGATGACTTCATCCAGATCTGACACGCACAGCACTACAAATACCTGGCATCTCTCTGGGCAAACATTATTTGATCCTGGGAGACAGGCTTATGACAAGGTGGAACAAAACAGTTACTCTTATGTCTGAGACAATGAATGACAAGGCACAGTTTGCCAAGTGTGTTTATGTTGAATATAAGAGAAATGTAGCAGAAACAGAGGACAGCACCCTGTCGTGCCTTTCAGCTATATTATTAATCATAAGGGTCTGCTGTTTACTGTCATACAACTGTAAACTATTACTGTGCATTGCCTGTGTGTGCTTGCAGCCCCACAACCCCCAGTCTTAGGTTATTAAATCCTATAGCCCCCAGCATGCATCTCCAGCTACGATGCTTCCAACTCTGGCCTGAGACTTTTATCTTCCTCCCCAACACAGGCATGGCACCTCCATGATGCTTTCAATTTTCTGCTCTGTGCTTCTGTGTTTTATGAGCCTGTGCAAAGGTTCCAGACTGGCTGCCTGGACTGACCTGGACTCCCTGCATGTCGATGCGTGCGCACTGGCTAGGGTGACATCAAGGCCACCGGCCAACCAGCAAAGAGCCCCGAGGCGTCATCAGCCAACCACAGAACACCCGGACACCCCATCCACAGATAAATATGAAGGCATCAGGCTCCACACATGCTGGCAGTGCTGCTCTCTTTTCTCACTTCTCCTCTCACACAAAGAATATCCGTAAAGCGCAGTAGCGGGCCGAGGTGACAGTTGCTTTTTTCCAAAAATATTATAGCTTTTCATAAGGCTCATTCTTTGCTCTGAACAAAAAACAAACCCTAGATTTTCACTGGTGCAGCAAAATAGTCTAAGAAGATATTTGTTTTTGTTCCAGTTCCTGTAAAAAATGGGTTATGTGAAACTGACAGAAATAAAATAGAAATCCCACGGTTACCTAAGCAGATGGATGCATGAATAAACCTTCCATATAGTCAGAGGATGTAAACAAAGACAAGTACCCGTGTCTAATTTTATTTTAAACATCCACTGACAAAGATAAGATAAAATGCATCTTCTGTCTTCTTCAATTTGTGCACCAAGCGATCTCAGCATTAGTTCAAGCTGGCTATTTGTCGCATCAGCAACTTATTGAATAGAGGTACGTGATTTTTTTTGTGAAATTTATTTAATAAATATATGGTAAACGATTATACAGTAAATCATTACAAATAATAAAACAGAAACTGTTTTATGAAATCTCTGCATATAAACAATAACAATGTGTGATGATGAGAAATTTAGCAATGCAATTGTCATTTGTTATAATAAATAGAGACTTTTAATGATGCATTTTTCTTTTTTCTTGAACGAGCAATATTACAACAAACAACTTCAACTACTTTGACAAACAAGAACTGGGTGCACACATGTAAATATGTTTTGGATTTTCTCTAATCCAAACAGGGTGCAACATTTACATAAAGGCTCAAAAATAAACTGACTAATATTTGAATAAAGGACTCTTAGCAACTCAAAGAGAAAATATAAACATTTTATAGCTATGTGCAAGCCTTTGAAAAAGTTGGTGGAGTTTGAGAAACTGGTTGGTTTTTAATCATAGTCTACGCATTCTCAATAGGATTGTGTTCAGGGCTTTTTAAAAAGCATAATTTTTTATAGCATTAACCTGCTCAATCAATAAGAAAAACTGTTTTATTGTGCATTTAAGGTCCTGTTGGGACATCTTGTTTAGCTTTTAATTGGGGGTAAGGATTATTATTCTGCCTTGGATGTACCGGTACTAAATCCAGACCCAAAGCCACGTGCAACCAATATCAAGTTTAAAGTTGTATGAAGCTTAAATTGTCACCTCTAATGAAGGAAATTGATCGGGATGTTCCAGAACAACTTAGGAACAGCAAAGCCTCAAATTAGTCTTACTTGGAAGATGCTAGAACACCAAAATGACTGTACACTGTGGAAAATTTTGACATTAACGTGGACTGAGGGTTTGCAGATAAAAATAAAAATAAAAAAACCCTTCAAAATCATCATCTTAAGTCATGGTAGAAATCTACAATTTTCCACATGAATAAGCTAGATGTCCAATGGAGAAAAGTTTTATGGTCAATAATAGCAGTGGCTTTATAATGCTGAGGGTCTGTTTTAATGTCATTATGAACTAGGGCACCCAAGTGGATAGAATAATGGAGAAAGTTTGTTCAACTTGACTTCAAATTAACTGATAGACAGTTGATTTGTTGACATAAGTGGGTGAATAAATAGGACAAGCATCCAAACTGCACATTACTTAAGTTATTTGTTGTATTTAATGACAATCATGTAATGTACATAAACTACTGACTAGAACTTTCTTTTTCAAGTAGGAGGACCAAATAAAACATAGTACCTCATGTTAGTATCAGTCATTAAAAGAACTCGTATCTTCTAGCTTGAATCTTAGTTATTGCCTTCTGGCAGTCCAGGGATCCAAATCAAATCATTGATGGCACTGGATTTGGATCCCTGGACTTTGGACACAGTTTTTGTCAGGTGTAAATAGAAGTCTGATGGAGGTAATTCAATGAGGAAGAAATAAAGCCTTTAAGGGTAAGTGATGGTCTAAAGTCCAAGCCTCAAACGGAAAAGGGAGAAATAAATAAAAAAAAGAAAAGCACTGCTACAAGCTCTCGAGGTGTCTCCCTTTCAGAAGTATGACTTCTTTTACCTCCTTGTCATGCATTTGCACCTGTTAAAAGTGGTCGGAGGGGGGAAGGTTTAGGACCTTGTCAAATCCTCCTCAAACCTAGGGATTCACACACTATTAAATATAAATCTCATGTGGCCTATGAGACAAGGATGGAAGACTTTAGCTCTCTTGAAGAGGCTTGAATAGTGAGCAGAGGGTTTTTCTGTGTGGGAGAACATTGTGTGATGCATTATATTTCACTACCCAGCACCCATAGCCCACCGCTTAGCTGATCTTTGAAAGATATTGCTTATAAAAGAGATGACTCTAGGCGACGGCCAAGTTCTGTCGTTTTATTACACCTTGGGGCTACAGCGGCCTGTCTTTGGAGAGATAAGGTTGTACCCTTTTCATTTTGTATCCTCCGGCCGATATTTTAAGCTGGCTTGTTAAGGGCAGGCGAGCTGAGCGCTGGAACAGAGTTTGATGCATAGCTTTACAACAGGAGCCGGGCCCATAACGCTCAAAGGCCGATCATTACTGACCTTAATAGCCCAGTCTGCATCTGGGCTTGATTGATCGTGCCTAGCAGGTTGTGAAATGCACCATCTGGAAGGAAGGAAGGTGAGATGGGCAAGCGAAGACGAGGGGGGGTGGGGGGAAGCAGGCACCACCAGCCGAGCACGGAAGAAGAGAGTACGCAAGGAAAAAAAAAAGCTAATCTGGATCATCTTGTACTGGAATTGATGGCCAGAGTGGGATGTTGTGGAAACTTAACTGCACTAAGAGGCCAACCAAGCACCATAAACACCATCCTTGACATAAACAACAACACTTAGCTAGACTAGGTGTATACAATATTCAGGAGAAGGATATGCTGCTTGGTAACTCTAGTTCACATGCTTAGTGAGGCTGAAAAAAAAGTCAGCATGGCTTGGGTGGGACAGCTGGCTAGTAGAGTAAGTGCAATATGAGTTATATCAATAAGTGTGATTTTGTATGCATGTGAGTCCACTCAACAGTGTGTGAGGAACAGGAGGGGGTTACACAATGTGTCCTGCCACAGTGCTTTTTACGACAAAACCTGCATAATGTATGATCCTCGAATGGTGCAGATTACAATACGGCACTCAATATTCTGCAGCACAGCTGAAGCCAAAATACCATTAGGTCACCACTTTCTGTAAGCCACGTACCAAAGAGAAGGCTTTGACTACCACAAGATGAAAATTAACTTCATCCCACTCAGAAGTTATTTTCATTGAGTATTAAATCAACAAAAGCTGGTTATCCAGCCACATAAAGTCTGAACTCTAAACAAAGGTCACACTTAGAAACAGTCTTACTCTAGCCATTCATGCTCAATAAAATTTCACTATTACAAATATTTAACTTTGCAGAACCCTGCTGAGAAGCTCTTTCGTGTCTGCTGAAGATCCCAAGAGCCCATCAGGCTTGCATTCTCCATGCTTATGCTCTCCTCTCTGTGAGAAAGTAATGGCAGATGGGAACAGGGCAAAGTAAAGTGCATCAGGCTCCAAAAAAAAAAACAAAAAAAAAAACAGGAGACTGAAAGACTCCCTTTTTGCACTTCATTAGACCAATTATTTGGCTTGCTGAGTCATTTGACCCAGCCCAGCCATGTGAGCTATGATAAATGCAAAGAGGGTCTATAACCCTGTGAAATGTTTAGCATCAGCGCATATTCCAGCATTTCGTAGAAAAGCTGGTACATTCCAGACCATGTTGAACATCATAACTTCCCCAATATAAAATTGTTAAACAGCAAATTTAGGTATGCTGTAATCAGCAGCATAAAATGTCTTTGGGGCCAATTTTACACCAGGGAGGAGGAAAGGAAACATCTGGTATCAGCTAGATTAGGGAATGGAACAGGAGAGAGAGGAAAGAGGAATTGTAGATAGTTGTGCCTCAAGTATTTGCATTGCAATTTGCAAAAGTATTCATACCCAGAGGAAATTTTGCTACTACATTTTACATACAAGTAAAGAAACACCACTGCATGATGCTACCTCCACCGTGCTTCACCTAAGTGATAGTTTATTCAGGGTGATGATGCTACTGTTTTATTCAAAATTCAAATTCAAATTCAAAAATACTTTATTAATCCCAAAGGGGAAATTAAATATTGTTTAGCTAATTAATTTTGATTCTTCAAAGAGTTATTGAAGATGGTGATGGCCGATGGCAGGAAAGATCTTCTGAAGTGTATAGATACTATATAATACTTTGTGTTTCCTGTATATTTGTATGTATTATTGGACATCTGGTAAGGTTTCTGAAGATCTTGTGCATGTACATTTGTGTTTGTGCTTGTGTGGGAGAAAGGGGAAAACGATGACACAGGGCCAGGTGGAACAGAGACTTCTGTCGCTGACTCAACACCTTTCTCATTTTATTACCAAATCATCCATGACAAACAGCTCTAGTGTTTGGCAAAGGTGAAGCAGGCAGGATAAGAGCTCTGATGAGAGAAGCGGAGGTCATATGGTAAACATTGCTTGGTAATGTAACATGTCTGTGTCACTTCAGATGCTACCTTTGCATGATGCAGCCATCAATGTGTCATTTTTAGATACACTGGCGTGACAGTGATGGCCTTTACTTCCTATAAACCTAGATTGTTGAGACACAAAGGGCTGGTGATGGAGAAATCTCATCACCTGAGTGACTATCACAAGAAAATGCATTGTGACAACCCAATCAATAAATGATATAAAACATAAAGTACACATTCTTTGTAAATATTTAAAGCCAAGTCAACCACGGTAATGAAAAGAAAGCATGCTAAAAGCCAAATGCATCTGACCCAATGCGGACCACATTTATTGTCTGGGAAAGGTATGTAAATCTAAAATAGTATATTTATACAGTGAAAACAAATCGAATTTTGTTTCAGGAAATAATTGTTTTTAACAAAATCTCTGGTGGCAATAATATTACTATTCCAATAATTTCCTGAATTTGTTTAAAATAAATGTAACTGAAGCACTTTGTAGAATGTAAACTTAGATAATAATTAGTAATAATTAGAAACAGAGTTTAATTTCTCTTGGTCACTGGCCCAAATTTCTAAAGCTTACTGAACTGCAATAAAGAGTGTCATGTAGAGTCTGTCTGGTCTCCACTGGAACTATTCTAAACACCAACTAGGTGCCAAACAGTTGTTTGGGACAGAAGTTAGAAAAATGATTTACTGCTCTCTCTCACAAACATAAATATATCTAGTTTATTAGACTACAAGGATATTAACTGTGCACTTTGGTGAGATGAGAGTAAGACAACAGTTTTCAGCAAAAAACAATCCAAGTAGGTGAAAAAAAAGGATGAATATGTGAAAACGTGTTCCATGCACGTCTTAAAGGATGGTGGGCAGTTTGTAAAGCTGTGGGCCTGGGAATGCTGTTAGCGTCAATTCATAGCACCCAGTCTGCCACAGCCTATGTAATGTACATGTCATCAGCAATTCAACGTTTTGATGCTGCACCAAGCACTTTAACAATGTGTCTCCAATTCCCCAAACAGCAACAGAGTCAGATCTCAATCAGAAGAAGAACTCTGTGTTTTAACTGAGTCAAAAGTAGCATAAACAAAATGGTATGCCTGATGGTGTTTACTGACATGTTAGTGTGGACACTATTAAAATCCATCCATCCATCCATTTTCTGTACACTTGTCCCTAGTGGGGTCGGGATGAACGAGAGGCGGGATACACCCTGGAGAGGTTGCCAGTCTGTCGCAGGGCACTATTAAAATCATCATTTTAAATAAAAATGTGGTGAGCTCCATCAGAAAACTGAAAACGGTTCATCATTAAGTATTTGAACATGATATTGATCCAAACATATGACTTAATTAACACAGAAATAGTTCACCTGACATAAAAACAGTCTTCAATGGCGATATCGGTTCCAAAACCAAAACCTAAATCTTGTAGGAGTCTCTAGCACTGTCAGTAGAACTGGTACCTTGCAGCAAGAAGGTCCTGTGTTCAAATCCCGGTCTGAGGTCGTGTATTCTCCCCATGCATATATATAGGGGCTTCCCGGGTACTCTTGTTTTCTCACAGAGTCAAAAAACATGACTGCTAGGTTAAATGGGCTCTCTAGATCGCTCTGAGGTGTGAGCGTGTCTAGCTGTTAGTCCTGTGTTTCAGTGTTGCTCTGTGATATTATTTTATCAGTAAAATCACAGCAGTTTTATCTGTATTCTACCAAATTATATGAAACTGAAAAGATGCTTAATAATATCCAATTTCAAGAAGTTTTCAGTGAATGCAGAGGCATATTTAATATTTGTTAATATTTTAACATTTTGCTATTGGGTAGTAGTTTTATCAATATATTCTGCCCTTTAAAGATATTCTTGATCTTGATGTGGCCCAAAATGAAAATGAGTTTGACGTCCCTGATCTGTAAACTGCCTCTCGCCCAGCGGCCAATGGAGACAGGCACCCTGTGACCCTGCAAAGAGAAGCAGGTATAGACAATGGGTGCATCGATTTCCTTTCCCAACAGATTAAATGTTGAGTTTTTCAATATTTTTCAAAGTGAAATTTTGCTCCTCGAATAAAAGGTGAATTTATTTGAAGAATTCATACACAACTACATCAGAGTTTTTTAGTTAAAGGTTGTTTTGGACCTTAAGCTGTGTAGTGTTACCGAGCAGATGCTGAGGAGTACGGTTAGAAGGCAGGCCTGCCATTCCTGATGTCAAAGTCTTATGGTCTTTGTGCGAGGGCGCAGATTATCCTGATTGACGGCTATAAGATGCTAAGGATGGAGCTCAGAGCGCAGCGAGGCTGGGCGTTGGAGTGGAATGGAGTTCATTCATGAGTTACGAGTCTGTTTCAGTGATGTAGTAAAAGACGAATAAATCCTCCCAACAGCTTGTGAAAAAAATACAACCTTATGCTTGTGATGGAGACTCATACAAGACAACAGACTGAGACACTGAGGGCTGACACACACATATAGTTTAAGGGAAAATCTAAGGAGAAATCAGCACCAGGTACTGTTGCGCATCAAACTGCCATGCCATTTCAACTTCCGCTTTTTTTCCCCCCCTCAGCTAAATTTTACATTTTACTCAGAGCCAGGATATCACTGAAAATACATAAGAGCAGCACTGCAGGTTGTCACGCTCTCCTCTGTCAAGTAAATGTTTCAAGGAGATTTTCTCCACTGACGAGAAGGAGGGAGCCAGCGTGAAGTCCTGAATAGACAAGGAGCAAACTGATATAAATACCAACACTGCAAAGACCTCTTCTTTGCCTCTCAAGGACCCAGACCTGCAAGGACAAATAAGTGTCCCTAATGCTGTCCCTGAGTCCCTGTGCTGAAAGAGGCCAGGTTAAGGTTAAGAGGACCTCAAAACGACCAACCACCAGTGAGCTGATGTGCAAAGTCTCATCTCCCAGAAACTCCGACCAGGGATATGTTTTTAGCCTGAGATAACCTACTTTGAAAACCACAGGATCATACCAGTCTTACAAACATTAACCCTATAAGACCAAAGTTTCAAATCTTTGCCTGGATACTTTCGCTTATTTTAATTGTATGCAGCTCTTTAAATGTCCTGGGAGTAAATATATTTGCCCATTTATCCATAACAACTGGAACTTTCAATATCTAGCAAATTATTTTAACAATTTACCGTCTATGAAAAGAGCGCCCCTCAGATGCAGGGGGTGAAATTCCTGTAATAACCCGATATTGTCTGGAAACGCAACGTCACCCCTTTCAGAAACTGTCGGGATTTTTCAGGTAGAGCAAAGTGTGGCAAAAATACGGTACTGCAAATTTGGCTGGATCATCGGCAATACGTTTGGTCTCGAAGGGTTAACAATCCAAGGCAATACGCTACAGACCAAATAAGAAATCCGGTTTTAGAGGGGGAAATTATTACTTTAGGAATTAATCTAAACTAATTCAGTTTCCACTGTCATAAAAGTATGTTCCTCTATCAGGCTAAGTGCTTTAGAAGCTCCCTGTGGAGACCAAGTGTTAAAGATTAACATGTCATCACAGAAGGAGCAACACAGACATTTTGACAGTTACACTTGTGAGCCGAGACTAAATCTAACACCTGCCTCACACCTCCTGTCCAAAAGCGCACCTGTTCTGACACAGGATAGGGCTTAGAGCCATTCCTGGAGCTATGTTTACACCTGTCCCAGCCTCAGGGAAACACACTGCCATGGGTTGGAGTGAGACAGCCAGGCATCAGGAAGATAACGGTCGACGCAAGATGCAAAGAAAAAGGAAAAACAAAACAAAGCAAGAAATTGATGGAAATTTTAAGTTAAACTGGGATAGAGAAACAGCAACGCCTGAGCACGCTCAGCGGCAATGTGGTGTCGAGGTAACATTGATGCATGGTGTGACCTTACTTGTAATGCCAGCCTTAATCTACGCAAGTGGAATAAATGAAGTGGGTCCGCTGCGGACGTGTCACCCAGACTTATAAAGACAAATCCACCGCCGCTTTGAGCTGTGTACACGTATTCATAAAAGTCAGAGAGACGTCTCAACAGAGCAGAGTGCCCAATACTCTGCTCTGCTCTTGGTGACAAACACCAAGCTCAAGCTGTTACGGCTGCATTAAGCTGTACCACTGTGGTGGTATCAGAGGTGAAAAGACAACTCAGTAAGAACATGACTTGACATGTAAACAGTTTTGTTTTGTTTTTTTATAGCTCAAATCTATCTTCCGCTATGTCAGATATTCACACCAACTGAACGTTTTATATTAACTATGATTTTATGTGATTGTCCAACATAAAGCAGAGGATTGTTGTGAAGTGGAAGGGAAATAATAAACAGTTTTCCACATTTTTACAAATCTAAAGTGTTCCAACCCTGCAGACACGTCATTTACTATAATCACAGCTGGCAGTGCCTTGGCTTTCTGTTGACTGGCTTTGCCTATCCAAAACAAAATTTAATATTTTTGGCTAAACATTCCAAGCTGATGCAATTTTATACAGATTTGGAAGTGGATAGAAGTCTAGACTTTGACTGGGCCATTTTTATGCAATAAAATGTTTGAATGCCGTACATAGCTGCATGTAGCCTCCATGTAACCCTAACCCTACCCATGTAAAATTTGGGGGGGTCAAAGTAAATTGAACAAATTACAAATGGTCACCTTTCTTACAGAAAAAACAGATGCTTTTCTTTCTATTTGACAATAAAGCACAATCTATTTTAAACTCCCAATTAAATACAAAAGTCTGTGGTTGTAAACCAGCAAGTAGAGACCATCAAGGAGTGTGAGTACTTTTGAAAGGCAAAAAGTATGTCAAATATGTGTCGATAAGAATGATGGTCTGCGAAAGTACATAAATATTTATAAAAAACGTGGAAAAAAAGACAATATCTCAGCCTTCCACTCATTCAAGACGAACCAATTTATTGCAAAACCCAATATGCTGACTCTAACGCATCTTGTCATAACCGCTCATTACGGTTTAACGATTGATATCCTGACAAACAATCTTTCCAGCTGGATAGCCAACTGGCTTTCCTGTTAGCAGTCTGTTCATACTTGGGTGCCTTTGGGGCATGTAGTTTGAGCAAAGTGCCGTCATTGATCAATGTGAGTTAAGTCAGTTTTCCGCGGAGCTGTGGGAGCGCGGCGGATTGACAGAAGGCCTTCCATGATGGATGTAGGACTGACAGCGGACATACGGATGCTGAGGTCTGACACATGCGGTGTTCGCCAGGACAGAGGTGTGTCTAACATGCCAAACAGCCTCTGTGCACTCTAGCCCCTCCCACCTACCTCTGCCCCCTGTCCAGCTCTCGCTCTTACATGGCTGTGATTAATGCCCCCAAGCCAGGATGATGATAATAATGGTCATAATTAATCAAGGGTTCTTCCTACACCTTTAGGAGCCAACAGTGACCTGAAAAAGACACCCAGACCTCCTTTCCCATGGTCCCCTCCTTCCTCCCTTCCTCCCTCCCTTCTTCCTTTCTTCTTCGTCTCAGTGACAGGCCTGAACCCCGGGCCCGGCAGAAAGAGCCATGCATTATCCTGCCATCACCACTTCTATTTATATCACACCGTCCATCACTATCACTTTACTCCCCTCCACAAGCCTTTACTCCGCCCGCCTTCCCAAAGTGGAGTTTTCTTGAAACTGCCCCATATTTCCTGGAGGAATAATGCTGCCTATGCAAATGGCCGGGAGTCAAACAAGCAGCATCAGTGACAGTGAGAAACTAACATCATCATTTTTTTTGACATCCACAGAAACAACATGCAAAACAAAAAGAGCCACAACCTCTGGCTGCTTGAGGCCCAAGAGTCTCCCTCTTTTCCTTCTGTAGTATTTTCTCGAAGATTTGCCGTGCTGCATATAAGTGTATGACAGGAAGAACTTCTATATAGAAGAGTGTTTATCTCTTAAATACTTTCAGCATATATGCAAGTACAGGATGATATGTGAAATTCCTTGGCGGCTGCCATGTAACAGTAGCCTAAAGCGATGGAAAAGTTTTTTTCTTTTTTGTCTCACCTTCTCTTTATTTCCCCTGGTGAGGAGATACAAAGCTACTTTGCTCGTCTGAGTAGTACGTGCCAGGCATGTGTTTAAAACCACTGCCTTGTCACTGAGCTACTCAAATGCTTCTTGCATAATACTCCTATTATATTTTCACTATCATGTTATATACGTGTTGCACAAAAGTACCAAACCACTAAATGCATGCAGGTGCTGACAGTGCTTGCGCATCACACAAAATATTAACCCTACACTGGAAAAGCTAAGGTACAGTGAGGAAGCTCAGACTAACCTAAAATAACTTGTGATACATTAAGGGAATTTTTTGTCTTGGCAAAAGCAAAAGCTGTTTTATTATTGTGCTATTTAGATATTCACACCTTTTGGACTCTTTCTATATTCTGTCACATTACAACTACAAACGTCAAGGTGTGTTTAGTTGGGCTTTTCTTTTTGTATATATAGACCAACTTAAAGTAGGGCATAAATATGGAGCTATGCATGGTTTTCAGAGCTTTTTACAGATACAGTTTTAAAGGTGTGCCATTATGTACTCAGCTAACTACACTCTGATGACCCCGAATAAAATCCAATTGTACTCATTGGAGCACAAAGTTAGTACCCTGGCTTTTATTTGGGGGTATCAGAGAAAATAGGGCTAAATACAAATGCACTGCATACTTTTCAGATTTTTATTTGGAACCAAAAGATTTTAAGGCCACAATTATGATTATTTTGGGCATAACTTAAAATTATTTTGAAGTCTGTGATGATAACAAAATGTGAAAAAATTCAAAGGGTAAGCATGCTTTTGCAAGGGACTGTACGCTCACTGATCATGTCCTGTATTTGTTGACACTTACATTCTAAAAAGTTTAAACTTAGATTTTTTGGTGAATCTTTTGATAAAATCTTTCTTCTCTCCTTGCATTGACTCTGCGTCAAGCCTCGCTGCCCACAGTGGATCCTGTCTGCAAGAACAACAGCATGTAACATCTTCAAAACTGTCAGAGATACGTCAAGCACTGGCCTACATTTGGTGTGCAGAAGACCTGCGCTTGGTTGTTGTTATATCACATTCTTTCTACTGCATTATAAATCATATCAGATCACACTGAACTACACAAGGATAGCAAAAAGCAAAAAATTCCATATACACATGTGGAACATGATCTGTTTTTATCATTACCGTCATCACTGACGCTGTGTGTATATGCACTAAAAATTCACCATAGATCTGACTCAATCTGAGTCAGAGCAGCACTTTGCAGATTTACTGCGCTTCCTCTTTGTATTGGAGCCAGAAAGCTTTGTGATCTTATTTCATTCTGAGGTAATAAAATTAAACTCTTACATCCCACCATGGGCAAAACATGAACGGTTTGTTTACACTGCTTCAGTGTGCCTACAACTGTGAGAACAGAAAATGCATGGTTAAAAGTAATTACAACCTCGTTGGTTCACATCACAAGCCATAGTAAAAACACAATCTGCTCTTATATACAACCATAAATGTTAAACAAACCATAGCAGTCCATATATTTATTACTGGATCAGAAACTAAGCGAAGTGTTTTCATAGCTTTAATTTTAGCATAACTATCTTAATATGTCTTCACAGCATTTTTAATAGGACCTGTGTTGTGTCTTCACAACATCTTAGCTTTTGTCTTTTTCAGAAATGCCTTTATAAATTTACTGCTGTGTTTAATGTTGTCCCACTGCACGATCCATAAATGGGACAAGTGTCAACTGCTATATCGGTGGCCTAAGACGACCTATTTTTTGGAAACTGTTCTAAACAAATATTTTTCTCTTTTTAAAGTGATATTGTCATGAAAAGTCAAAATATAGCTCCTCTGTGTTTGGCAGTTTCTTGGAGAGTTGTATTACTCCAAATTGAACTTTTCTGGGACACGATTTTCCTGGACGACTGGTAACTGCCCTCAACTGCTTGTAAATGATCGATGGACTTGAAATGGTTTTGACGGTCCTTGTAACTTGTCCCAGAATAACGGGCAGAAAAATTTGAAGATCATTGTCCTTCATCACCGGCATGGTGTTGACATGCATAATGACAATCCAGTACACATGTGGATGCTTCAGATTAGCAAACTATCAAAAGCTGAGGTGCTCGCACTTACAGATGATAAGCTAATCAACCACATTTGATTATTTAAGAGATCTGGCTGCTACTTATCCTTTTTATTCCAATTATATGAACAGGGCGGACCTTTGATACAATCTAGCTCTGGTTTGGGTGTAATTTTCAATAAATAAAATCACCACCTAGTGATTAAAATTTACCAGATTTATTCTGATCAGCTCTGACTTGCTATTGGCAGGTGAACTTATAAAATATGCTCTATAACATGCAACAATTGCAGGAGACAGGCCCTCAAATATTGGAGTTTGTCACCCTTGTTGTAATTGCTAAGTCAGAAATAAAAAATCTGCACAAATTAGTCTTTTTCCGGTCTCATCAAAGCATATATGTTATGATGTTTAATGTTTTCTTGTTAATTTGCACACTTGATTACCAAATTTAGGATTCAATGATGAGATATACATTTTAGTGAAGACAAGGCCCACACATGAACATCTCATAGAAATTTTTAAAATTTTTTAGCATATATTAGAGACACCTCACAAGCAAAACAGATGATCTATTAAATGCAATCACATTGTGTTTACAAAACAATGTATAACACATTATTTATTTAAACAAAAATCAACAAGTTTTCCTTCTGCCTATGCTGATCCTGTCTTTATCTACTATAAATTAAAATTATATTTTATTCACTCTTCCTATGAAATCAATTTTGTTGGCTGACAGTCAACAACTGTCAAACTACCTTTGTCAAGAGGTTTCATCACAAAGTGTTTCTGGTAGCGTTAGACTCTGAATTCATCTGGGTCAGAGTTTATTAGGTCAGATAGCCTGCAGAGAAATGGACTGATCTACAGACAAGTAAAAAGAGGCTAGAAAAGAAAATCAGGAAGAAGAAAGAGGTGGAAAAACATATATGTGGAATAAGGTACAGCTAGGTCAGGTGTTGCTGGCAGCAGAGAAGTCATCCCCAGTCATCAGGGTGAAGAAGGGAAGAGCCTGGAGGCATTGAGTCTACCACTGTTCCACCAGGTGTGTGCCACAAAGAGACTAAAAAAGCTTCTTATCGCTAGCACTATAGTTAATTTCCACTGAACACAAAGATCCTGTTGATAACCTTGCTGAACCTTATCTCTCTGCAGAAGGCTGAAGGCAGCAAGGCAATATTGACAGAAATGTTTTCAGATTATATTCTCATGACTAAATCAATACACATATGAACCGTCTCCTCAGACTTGAGTTAGCAAACGAGTCATTGTGAAGGTCAAACAGTTAGCCCATTAAAGAGGCAGCTAGGTGCACAATTTGGCAGCAAATCTCCACCTCCTCCTGCATGGCATGGAGGTAACAACCTTGAGGAGTTGATTAGCGATAGAGACAGCTCCCACGACACAGGAGAGCCCCACCTCATAAAATCCTGGGCTCAGCAGCAGAACAAGAGAGCCTGGGAGAGGGAAACTAGAGGGAATTCGAGGTAGAGGAGCTGCCTGCCTCATCTTTTACAGGACAAATTAAAACCACAGCGGAACAAGTCATAAAACAGGAAATAATGAATTCAATTATACTTTTTAGTGTTTAGCGGCTGCTGGTGAGATGTGCTGAGTGGGCAACATGAGGCAGCGGGCACAGGCTGATGACTGTGTTGGTGGCGCTGAGCTTTGCTGAGGGCTGCGTGTGTGCTGACTGCATGTCTTCATGCCCTTAGGAGGAGTTTAGACCTCGACAGGGCCTTCATTAGCAAATGAATGACTTAATTGGTCTACAAATACACAGGATGCTTGTTGTTGATTATAGAGATTTTTCTATTCTTTTTAAGGCACTTTGACACAAATTGTTAGAATAAAAATTATGATTCTGCATATTTCCTTTTTTATTTGTTTAACTGGAGCAGGTCTTATTTGCTTTGGGTGTTGGCTTTGTGGCTGCCTAACGACTGAAACTACAGGATGTCGAGGGAACTAGTAGTGGTGCAGCGATGCATCCAGCCCAGAAGATGAGGGGATGCACAATGTGTTTTGATTTTGACCAGTTAATGTATTTTAGATTAAATGCATTCCATATTCTTCGAAAAATTCATACAAAAAAAAAAATCTGAGCATGCAACTTTGATACTAATACCCAAAAATACATTCAGGAATGTCAAGAACTCACCTCAATATCTGAGCATCCCTGTTCACAGCTGCTCCTCAAAGTGAATTAGGATATTTCCTATGATCAGTGGTACCGTTTCCATCCATAATCAACAAATAAGGAACCCAGATTAATGTGGCTGAAGAGTCTAAATCTCTTCAGCCACAGAAGGCCAGTCAGTATGTCTGCTCCTTTCACTCTGTCCAAAAAATGCCAATAATATTAGCTTGCTATTAATAAGCAATATAAGGCATTTAGCTGCTTTGGAATACATACTTGGTTTGCAGCAGAAACTATTACTCTCTGAAGTTTTAAATTATTCTAAAACTAAGCTACAACATGGGAAAGTAATTATTAATGCCAATTATTTTGGAATGTAGCTTGGACCAGATTAAACAGCCATTGACTGGAAGATGTGTCACCGAGTCTCCCATTCTGAATATTTCACAAATTGAAAATACATGTAGGCCCCTTTGTTTTTTAATGTTATCTTAGCTGTTTGCTGTGTCAGTATAACGGTCCCTTAATTATGTCACATTATTTGTGAAAGTTATGTTAGTCCGCTCTAAACACTGGATTGCATTAGGATGCTTCTGTACAACGATTTTATAGCCTAATAAATAAATACATACACCAATATTAACAATAACCATCAATAACCAATATTTACCAGTATCATATACACTCTAGAAAAGTTAATTTTCAGTGGAAATTTAAAGGGTATGCCATGGTTGGTTGACAAAGAGGGGGAAGTACCGTTGTTTACTCAGGGCACCGGTCCATCCAAGCCTTCCCTACGGACAGCTTGGGTGCCTGGACAAATTTAGCAAGAAATTCCCTGGAAGTTTTGTGATGTTTTGGTATTGCAAGACCTGAAACTGCATTACAACATTTTTTTGTGAGCTTGGAGTTGTTGAAATTTTATGACAACACATGATGTCCCCGGTTCAACCTGATCGCTCGATTAAATAATTCTTCAATAAAGGCAAGCGTCTCCTGATCTCTGAAGGTCTTTATTGCATAAAAGAGGCGTCTTTTCTCCAGTGACCAAATACAGTATATAAACAGAAATGTGCACCTGAAGTAGCACATAGGGCTCCTTTTAGCACAGGCAGTGCTGACCTTCATTTTATCAGAATGACAGACAACGCGTGACTTTGCTTTGTCAGATTCAAAAGCAAGACTATGACATCTAATAAAGGATTCTGAGAAAAGATTCTGGGACATATTCCCTTTCTTCAGCCTATCTATATTGCTCTCGACTTCCCCCTCCACCTCTCTCAGTCTATTTTTTACTCTTTTTCAATCCGCTCTCGTTTGTCCCATGGCAGTAGTAACACCTCGGCAGGAGGGAGAATCACAGACAAGAGTCCTGGTGTCCTAGATTCAGCAACACTGGCAGGAGAACGGCTCATACTGGCCTGTCCTGCCATACAGGACTGAAAAGAAATCCATAGATACCAGTGCAGATTAAGAACACCATAAAAGAGAACACAGGACATTTACTCTCTGCTCACATGCACAAGCAGATGATGATAAAAGGGAAACATGTTATTTTTAGGATTATTCCATGTTTGTTGTATCAGTAATGCCATCAGCACACTATTTTATCTATGTGTACCAGTGTGTTCGTGTGGGATAACTGATAGCACAGCAGTATAAAAAGAAAACACAGAGTAAAAAGTAAACATAGATTTAGGACTTTATATTGATGGAACTGGGCGTAAAGTCATAATGAAAGGAAAAATAACTTAAAGGAAAAAATGACAGAAAGAGAAAGAACAAATAACTATCTCAGGAAAGTCGGTGTCCCCTCCATGCTCACCCACGGCCAAGCTGCCAATTAAAAGCCTGATTAAAACCGACAAAGTGTCTCCAAATGAAGAAAAAGCTGTTGGAGGTCTTGACTGCCGGAGCCTGTCAATTACACTACAAGAGGAAAGCAGTGATGGAAAGGAAAAAAGGGGGTGGCAGTGTCATGAGACCTTTCAGTGTGTACTCTCTGACTTTCCAAGCACAATCCACAAATATGGATATGTAATAATTTCAAGGCGTTAAATTAACTCAAATTTCTTTTAAGTAATTTTTGACTTCTACAGTATTTTTATAACAGCTGAACGCACCATATGCCTAAAAAATACATAACACCAACTTAACAACCTTTTATGAGCAGTAGTTTGTCTAACTGTTGTGTTTCAACAGTTTTAAAAACTATCAGTCTTCAAAAAAAATTCAAAAAAGAAGAGGTGAAACAAGTCCATGCTAATTTTTACATATTAAAAGCAAATATTTAAAATTAATAAAACTTATAATTCATTTTAGAAAAATGGCAATAAAAATACATCCTACTGTTACATATGGCCCTATCCGTTTAAATATTAGGAAATAAAACCATTTTTACAACTTTTTAAAATGATTTTTCAAATACATATTTAAATACTATACCGATCGCCCATAAAAATGCAAAACAGTAATGTTAATGTTAAGTTAAAAGCATCGCAAATGCATGCATTTTAAAAAATATTAGAAAAAAAATAAATAAATCAATTCAGTACTTAATTCGCCTCTTTGGCAGATCTCAGAGCCGAAGAGGCAATTTTTGCATGGGTAGAAATTATTGTGAAGCCTGCATAGATTTAGGTATTAATGTTTGTGCAGATAACTGGTAAATCATTAATATTAAGAACATTTTAGATGACAGTTGATAATTTAACCATCCCAAAAGCTTTACTTAAATCGAAAAATGCTGCACCTACAACACATCGACCCTAATCAAGCAAAAAATGTAACCTTTTTCATTAATTAATATAGGTGTGCTTCTACTTTATGCAGAAAGGTATCATACAATGGACAGAAAGGGTATGACAAATCACGCAGAGCAATGACACAATGTCCTTTTTGTTTCCTCCTCTTTCATGTTGCCATTGTAAGTCACAGAAGCCCCAGAGTGATGGGCTCAACAGCAAAGCCCTCAATCCCTGATAAACCACCCACGGTGTACATCAGCTGCTAAAATATGATGGTATTCGTAAGGTCGTAAATCTTGTTTTAGTGGGATGGGAAGAGAAAAGAAGCGCTCTTCTCCCCTGTGTAGTTGCAGGCACATCCCTGTAGCCCATTCCACCTCCATTTAAGCTAAATGTCAACTTTTCAGCCCTTTTTCCCTCCTTCTCTGCTTCCTGCGGTTGTCATTTGTTTTAACACTGGGTGAGGAAAGTAGGAAAATAAGTCAACAGGAAAAAAACTAAAAAGAATTTCTTGGCATTGGCTTTGGGGGCTGAGTGGATGGCCTGAAGTTCTATGGCTTACAAAGTAGAGAGAATCCAGCGGAGGGGTAAAATGGATTCCCAATCTGTCTGAAGCTCTAACCCAGCAGCCAATGATATGAGTAATAGGGGCAGCTGTTTGTTACAACAAAGTTCTGCAGCTCAACCAAAGGAATAATGTCACATCCCAGTAGGACCATGATACTCTAATAGCTCACATTTCTTTCTTATTATGCAGATATGAATCATCGTTAAAATCCCTTATGACATTCTTTGAGTTTAATTAAACTGAATCAATTTTAATATTTATTTACCTTTGCGGTGCCAAGTAAACGTATTGCAAGATGCTCTGGAAAAACTCTCAGTCAACGAAAGCCAGATGGCTGTGGATTAGTAAATAACTCCTGTGCAATGTCATGAGGAATGAATGGAAACACTTTGGCTGTACTATTGTCACTGTCACTTCACTGCAATAAATCACTGACAGCACTCATCTACCACAGCACCAGTTACCCCTCCATAGAAAGGGGAAATAAATCTAAAAAATCAGCTTGAAACTCCATATGTGAAACAGGATATTAAAGCATTTGTTCAATTTATTGAAGCTCTTTGCTGTTTTTGCTACAGTCCCCTTTGAAAAGTTGGCATTTGGTGAAGAGCAACAGATGATAAAGCTTGCATGGCTTCTAAAACAGATTGCTGTATAGCAAGCATTTTCATTCAGCATGGAGAAAAATACAGAAAGACAATGGGAGGAGGAGAAGCAACACACCATTGCTAATACTCAATACACAGAGCATTTGATGAAATTAAGCTCACAACATTTTACCTGAACAAGAGAGCAATAACAGGCAGCCTGGGCAAAACTAATGACACAATAACACAATAGAGGAAATGTTTAAACATAAAAAACTACAACAAATCACAACAAAGAAACTAAAATATAAGAAATGTATTATGAAGAAAATCAGTTTCTGGAAACTGTTGTCTTATGGGACATCCATAAGACACTGTAAGGTAGAACTGATCCTTTTGCTCAACCGGCTTATTCAACAAAGGTGCAACCACTCTTAATATTTAATTGTACAACCCACAGAAAAATAAATGCAAGTTTAAAATGAACCCTCTAAGTCCCTGTCACTCCCCCTTACTTTGGGATTTTGGCTTTATATGAATTCTATTGGAAATATTGTGAGTTTGTGCTCTTCATACATTAGCATATGTGCTGTCTCTGTCATTTCCAAACCTTTTTTCCTCACAATACACAGTATAAAGCAATATGAAGCTAGGTCTGACTATGTCAGTGCACCCATTCAAAGGGATTCTTGTTCAAAACTTAAAAAAAACATAACTGCCTTGTTTACAGCATATCATTGTCCTGAGTAGACAGCACTGAGAAAAACTGAGATATACAGCAAATAGAAATACATTATTAAAACCCAGAGCACAATGTATCATAAAAGAATATTACGCTGTGTCACTTTTTCAAAACAGAATCCTAAAAAATATTGAAAGTACTCACTTAAATAAGTATCAGACTGTCCTGCTATTGGATTTTAAAGAGTTTAAGTGATTTTAAAATGCATTTTTCCAAAACAAAGAGTCTTTTTATCTTCCTATTAAACCAGGAAGGCATTACCATATATGGATGATGCCATGTTGTATGGAAGCATAAAGACTGAACATCTCTAATGTATATTATTAGCATGAAGTGACTTAAGGTGAGGCCACATGACATTTCTCTGGGACGCCTCTATTAGACAGAGTGCTATGGCGTTTGAGCAGTATAACACACATACGTCCTTGGAATAATGTGTTTCAAGGACACCATTTGCCCTTGAAACACATTATTCCAATCATACAACAGCTACGTTACAATTGTACAGTTAAAAGACAAATTGAGTGAGAGAAAAGTGCGACACGCATAGATACTGTATGTTGTTCTAATATGAAACGTTTTGGCGAAATGGAAACGGTAATCTCTATTAGCATCAAAGCGACAACAGAACCAGAGAAGAATTTGCGACATCTATCTGAATGCTAACAGAAGCTTGGCCAACAGCTTTTGTCACTAATAGTTATTCCCACAGAGTAATTTTAAATTCATTCATAGGTCACCATTTTGTTAAGTCTACAAGCTTTTAAACTCAGATTACAGTTCTTGTACTTCCTCGTCTTTATAGTTTATATGACCACATAATTGTTCAGTTTAAGAACTCAAATTAGAGCTGGAGACTTTCCTGTCCCTACATTTGTCCTGTGTAACCATTGTGGTTTACATTTATATTGGTTTGGCACTACAAATGATAAATGGCATGTACAATGATGTATCAAGTCCACAGGACACCAAAGTGTTTCACACTACATTCAGTCTTTCACACACACATTCACACACTAATGGTGGCAAACTACTGTATAGTAGCCACAGCTACTCTGCGTCAGTCTGACAGAGGTGAGGCAGAACCGGTGCCACCAGGTCCTCCAACTACAACCAGCAGACAAGTTGAGTGAAGTGTCTTGCCCAAGGACACAATGACTGAATTGTTCCAAAAATGGCAGTTTATGCCTTTTAGAAGCTTTGAAATCACAAACTTAATTTAGTCTTTATTTTTTAAAAAGACTTAAATTAGATGCACTTTTGCTTCCTGAGACAATAATGAAGATTCAACAGGCAATTTAAGATGTGTCAGACAACAATAAATGGCATTTTCCAATTCTGCAATGCCTTCCTGGCACACTTCAAGTGCTAGTGGAAGTGTAAGAAAATAAAATAAAAGGACAAGCTGAACAGTGCCTCAAGTAGTGCAAAAGATACACAATGAATTCTTTGCTCTGGTCTTGGCTGTAAGAGCCACTTTGCTGACTGTGTCCCCTGTGTGCCAGAGCAGGACGACAGTCCTTTGTGTTGCAGAAGTCTTGGGCCATTGAATTCCCCGTGTCAGCACTTCTTTGCTGGGGACAGATCCCCAGAGGTGCTGATTCTCCCTGGGCACCCCCACTGTGAATGACGTCCACCTTCTGTTCACATCCAAAGGGGTAAAAATGGGCCACAATCTGACCCATTTCAATGACTCCCTCCACTGTGTGAACCCAACTGTCCTTAAAAGCCTAAAGTGATGATAGGAGAGGTCATCTATAACCACTACGAAAGCAGGCACACTATTATGAACACTATATGGTCTGAGAAAGACTCTCAGAAGGTAAGTCGCTCATGGACAGAGAATGACTTTTGTGAGAAATGATGGCACATCTCTGCACTCTGACTCTACTTAAAAGGATAGTTTTGTCCTTTATGTTTTTGTGTTGTAGAGATTTTTTCTCTTGCTAGTTTAATGCTATCACATTTTTACATTACTTTTAAGCATTTGATATGTCCTTTCTTGTCTTAAACAATGATTTTGCCTCAAGCTGTTTTTTGCAGAACATGACTGTGGGCTATAAGAAGTGCTCTATGAATTGCTAAGTCTGCATTTAAATTGTCTATGAAAAAGAACTTCCTATGAGCAAGTTTTTCTAATTTATCAAGCAAAATAAGTCTCTCTCACCTTCCCATTTCCTCCATTTACCAAATGACAATATGAAACGTTCTGTTGCAAGTGTTACAAACAGAACTACGCTCTGTTTAGAACTGTTATGCAAACACCATTTTTGTAAGATTATCTGGGACATCACAAACATATTTATCATATGAAGAAAAGCATTATACTCTCCTAAACCATACTAGTCTTCACCAGCATATTCTAATTTACTATAGAAAGAAAATCTATTACAAAAGGATGAATAAACTTCAAAGACTACCTACAAGTAACATTTACAAGGGAAACTTTGTAGTCAGGGATGTCCATCAGGACTATACATCTAGACTTTTAATCTCATGCAACTTGCTGCGTAGAGGCAGACTTTTCCAAATTTTCAACACAGAAGTGAGTGCTGCAAAATCACAAAATCTTACAGTGTATTTTTTGCGTAGTGTCTAGTGGAAAGAACTTACTTTACTTTAAATAAGACAAAACTAACTTACAAGCAACTTTTCAGCGAGACATACTGTATGTTCATGTTTAAAGTCAATAATTCCTTTATATTGATGAAAAAGTACAAGTTCTACGGGCAAATTATTTCATTTACAACAAGGGAAAATGTCTCGTTATAATAATCTGCCACTGGAACTTTTCAGAGAGAAATAGGAGTCAATATCTCCTTAATATTGATTTTTAAAAAAGCACTAATTCATAATTTCCCAAAGTTTCCTGTGTCTGACATGAGATCTCAAACAAGCAAGTCATGGCTAAAATAGATTACCTTTCAGGCGTATGAAAAGCATCATCAAACAATTTCCAAAATCTTACAATGCAAATAAGCAACTTTGGTTCTCTCTAAAATCACTGAGCCCCTCACCATACAGTAAAACGTTATCCAGCATGTCTTTTTAAGATTTTTTTGATCTATTCTTATGACTCAGATCTGTCTACTGGTACCTATAGCTGCCAATTCTGTCAGTAGATAACTGTGTGTCTGCAGGCCAAATGGTGAATTGTGAATTGATTTCCCTGTCTGTTTATTCATCACAACAGCTCAGGACAACATATCAAAATAAAACAAGAACTAATTGTTCAGATACCAGACCCTACTTTTTCTATATTCACTTAAATTAGATTGATTCACTTAGATTGGTTTGGTACATGTATATGGTATTATATCAAAATGAACCAAAATCTCTGAGGAATTGTTCCAGCATCTTGATCTATGCAATGAAGAATTAAAGCAGCTCTGTTACTGTTAGCAAGTGTAACTACTAAAGTGGCCAGTGAAGTTACGCAAAAAACATTGACCTGTAGAAGCCGGCCTTGTACGCGGACTCATGAATCTCTCCCAACTACGGTAAGTCTTTTCCAAACTCACAAACACACTCAGGCTTGTCGTGCATTTTCTATCAGTCACTCAGCCAATACCCAGTTTCCCAGTTATTTGACAGAGCGTTCTTCAACTGGGGGCGCACAAAAATTTGCAGAACAAGAACAGAATGAGGTACTGCAAATGGTTTACAAGCTGGCCTCGAGCGGAACATGGTGATGGAGAAGGTTACAATACAGGTCCGTCCCACTGAAACTTTTACAGCCCGTCTGGATGGAAATGTTTTCATAAGCGTATCAAATTCATCAAGGGACTATTTTATGGGGGGTCGTAAAACAAAGTGTGAAAAATACATTGCCACAGGCCAGATAGGGTTTAACTTCCAATGGTCCTGGTGTGACCAGGAACTGAGCCTCAGCATCTCTCAGCAGAATATGTTATTTCTCTCCAGAGTAATTTCACGGTCAACATGGGCAGAGTTGCAATACTTCGGATGCTCATAACACAGGTGGGATGGCAGTTCAAGGCAGCATCATAACTATTGATGTGTAATTGTACACAGTCACAGAGGACAACATCAACCTATCTGGAACAACAGAATCAACAAGTTCTTTATTGAATAAAGTAGCTTACTGTCATACCAGTTGATTGCAATGTAATAAAGAATACCTGCTTGGAAAAACATATAAAAAACACCTTGACCTAAGACTTTAAACTCACTTCTGAGTTTCGGATGAAGTGGTCAAGTCTTGATAAAGGCGCCGAAGTTTTTTTTCTTAGATGTCCCCCTGATGGACAGGCCAGACGCTATAAAATGACCGTCTGGATAATATCTTAGATAAGAGTGTAGCTGCAGGGGTCAGATGAAGATGCAGAATACGGGGAGAAGAGAGCGAGAGAGAAGAGGAGCTGCAAATGAATGCAAAAGCTGTAGAACACCTTGACAGGCAGATATCTTGCTATGCACGAGGTTCACCTCGGGGGACGTCTGGCTAATTTCCAATGAAAACAGCAGACTAGCGAGGCAGGAGGCAGAAGGAGGAGGTAACACAGAACAGTGAAGAGGTAAATTATTTTCAGTTCGGAGACAAATCTAGTCACTTCTGTTGTCTGTACTTGCTAGAGAAAAATTGCTGGGGTTAAATAATGGTAAAACAGGTTCTTGATTAAGGAGTTTTGATAATGGTATATGATTCTTTTAATATCACTTTTCCATAAGGGGGCTCATTTGCATATTTATTGGGGTGCCACGGCTCCATTGTGTGTCATCTCTCTGCATTTCTTAATCTAAGCCCCAACAAATACAAACACTCTTATTGCAATTACATTATCACTTACATTCACTTTTTTGTTCTCGCACATGCAGCTTCAGCTTACATTCCAAACGGCAGTGGGGTGCACACGGAATAGCAAACAAGTTTTCTTCTAGTCTCATCCCCATAAAGGGAAATACGGTCCCTTTGGTCTCCAGACACACTTGATATGCAGCCGCTGCAAATTAGCCAAAAGGCTGCAAATGCGAAATGACTTGATATTCTAATCATCTGCATGATATCACAGCACAAAGAAAAGGGAACAGTCATCTGTATTGCCTTGATTAGTGAAGAGCGCAGGCAGAAGAACACCATTGTCTGTGTCAACTAGAAACACTCATTTTCCTGCAAGAGGCCTCTGTCTAATAGAGGTGACCAGGAGAAAATTTGTGCAAATATTCCAGCTGGAACAGAAAGGCTGCCTCATCAACAGTGCTGGTATCTATTTGGAGGTAGTGGAAAGAAGGAAGGAAAAAAAAGAAAGGAAGGAAGGAAGGAAGGAAGGAGAGAAAATAGGTAAAAGAGTGAAAACAGAGGTTGCTCCTAGAAAGGTCAGGCTGATTGTCTCTGCCCAAATATGCTGGCCTTTTCAAAATTAACTTGGCAAAGGCGATATTTTCCACAAAGGCGGCATCATGAATCAAAGAAGCGTCTATAGTTCATCTCTGAAAGCAAAGCAACTTGCCTCCCTGTGAGCTCCACTTTTCCTACTGATGGCCCACCCTCCCATATAGCACTGACATCTCCAGTAATTATGTAATTAACACCATGGCAGGCCTGATTTCAGAAAAAGTACATTATAATTGCATTTGGTCGTTCATTAGTTTGGCTAAACATTTGATACACTGTGCGCAAGTGTGGCAGGGGGCCAAAGGCTGCTTGTTTTTTTGGAACGCAATTGCTGTGTCAATGTCTTGATTGGTTCCTGCTTGATACCGCTGACAGTACAGGTTTTTTTAATTCACCAATAATTACCCTCACTCCCTGATACAATAAAAAAGTCACTGGTCTCAGCTAAGATAAACCAATTGGCTGCACTCCTTTTGTCCCTTGCCTCATGGTCTGTTTTCTAGCGTGAATAATGTCCAGCAGTTAACTTAGGACTGAAGCTGATGTTAGAAATGAAGAAAGCAACACAAATATTAAAGCAGACAGTTCAGCTGTTACATTTTTTATGCACAAGTACCACTGTCAATAATTTGTAATGAAAGAAAATCAAAAGACAGTTCTACAGTTTATGGGTTTAACTGTACAAAAAAACTTCCCATGGTTCAGACCTATTTGTTTGACTGGAATGTGGAAGTAAAATGTCTGTAAGTTTCAACCTTTAAAGAGTTGCTCTACAAAATCACTTTCTCACTGAGAATCACACAATTAAAAGAAAATTTGTCCCAATTTGTACCCTGTAATGAGATACTTTTCGTGTGATTAGTGGATCACACCATTATGATGTTACTCTCCAGTTAGGCAGACAGACAACTGGGTCCCAGTAACACCATATTCGTCCCTGTCCCTGTGATGATTTCTTCAATTAAGCCTTCCTGGCAGAGGAGGCCAAATGCTTAACTAGGCAGAATTGGAGCTGCCACAAGCTAGAGGTAGCAATGGGCTCCACTTCAACAGCTCATTCATCAGGGCCGGCGCTACCACTGGGCCACCTGTTCTGACACCATGCAGGGTTGGAGTCATTTGCATTCTGCTCTGTCCGCCTTCTTTCACCCTCCTCACTTTCTCTCTTTCTCCCCTTTTCTCTCTGTACAAGTTCTAAAGTTTCTCAGTGGCAAGTCTGGCAGATAATTGAATACCGGGGTTTGATTTAGTTTGAAATCAGTTTGGGAAGGGGCTTTTCATTCATTATGCACCTTTGCTTTGGCACTACGTCTAAAATCCCTCAAACTTTGGCATGGGCCTCCGACGTCGTCAATTCAAAGTGAAATTAAGTAGTCTAGAATTGGATTGACAGGCAAGCATGATGGGCCATGTTGTGAAGGGGGGTGTGTGGACTTTTTGTTTCCTCCCCGTTCTTGGGGTGTCTCTCTCCTTTGTGCTCTTTGTCACCACCAGGTGTTGCTGTGAAATAAGGAGAGAGGTGTCGACAGGAGGCAGCCATGCACATAGCTTGACATTTCAGCCATCTCCCTGCAGAGACATAAGGCTATTGTGTGGGTGGATGTGCATATTCCCAGATGTATAACAATTTGCTCTGTGAGCATCCACATGGGAATATGTGCAGGCCTGTATTTCAAGTTTGAATATCAAGTCCATGTTTGCCCACAATTTTTTCTGTATTTCTGCCTTTTATTGTTCCACATTCAATATGAAAATATGCTGAAAGTTCAATTTGGTTTTCCTTCAGATAAATAGGAAAATGTATACCACAATCATAATATTTATAATTTCTCCCTTAAATTGAAAGGGAGAGGTAAATGTACATAACTTCAAAATTTAAGGCTTTTTCACAAATTGCAAAAATACTGTAGCTTGGTTTACAGTTAGTTTGTTTCAACCACAAACTTCAAAATAATTGATTGGGATTGTATGTGGCAGACTAACAAAAAGTGACACAAGTGTAAAGCTGAAGGAAGAAATTACTGAGTTTTCAGAATCTGAAACTTACTCAGCATTACCTTCCCCAACAACCCTGAATGAAACGGTTGGATTCCCTCATCAGCAGTCTTGTCAGGTCTGCAGAGGACTGGTAGTGAGCTATTTGATCCAGGTGGTGCTGGTGGTATTATTGTGAACTGGACTCTAATAGATATCATTCTAGCTGGCCATATGTTTAAGATCACTCGTCACACATTTTAAAATGGGACTTCTAGTGTCCTTCTTCCTTAGTTGGTTGTCTTCTCTGCACCACCTGCTTACTAATCTTGGATGCTTCCATTAATCTGTCAGGTTAGGTCAGGGGTGCCCAAAGTCGGTCCTCGAGGGCCGGCATCCTGCACATTTTAGTTCTCTCCCTGGTGGTACCAACAGCCTTTTCAGCAGGTCA
>CAEFZX010027418.1:0-32345 GCA_903066825.1 Alfaro cultratus | reverse complement strand
GGGTTTGAATATTGTAATACTTTCCTATAACAAAATAGACCTGCAGAAAGAAATTACTAATAAAATATATTACATATGGATAGTTGTATGTTCTATGTAGAGATTTTCCTTAGCTTTGATTGTCTCACAATTTTGTAATTTATCATTGTTCATTAAACTCTGAAAGCTGTGTGACTTTGTTAATATTCTGTCCTAAAATGCGATTAGATGTGCCCTTTTTTTTTTTTTGAGCACCTGCCCCTTTAGTGGTCTCTGCACGGCCCTGCTATACTGGCTCGTTCAGATATCGGCCGTTGAAAAAAAGTACACGGGAATCTTTCAATTACTTCTCAGTGAAAATCAAATTGGCGTTTAAAATAAACCAAAAATGCTCAGTAATAAAGAGCTCCTCTCGTTCCCCTGCTGACGGCCAGATGGGTAGCAGGTGTGTTCCTGCACACCTGTTACTGCAGCTCCAAAACAGAAACAAAACCCACACAACAACCCCGATTCCCTACCTCATATTTTGTTTTGACTTCACTCTGCAGAAGACTTTTAAATATAATTTCACGCCCTTAAAAAAAAGCCCAGACTTTCAAATTTATCAGATTTCATTCCACGTGCAGCTGTTTGTGGTTCGCAGTGACCTTTGCTTCAAACTGCAGGCCCTTTGAGCCAAATAATGGCACATCTTTGTGCTCTTTGATTTTCCGGGCAGGCATAAACTGGAGCTGCAGTCGAGCTAAGAGAGAGCCTTTTGTCGACGAAAACCCGGAGTGCACCTAGAGCTGTGTTCTCCATTTTCAATCGCCAGAAGGTGCTTCAAGATAACGTTTTCAAAGAAACAGGACATGTCTCTGCATGTTTCCAGAACAATCCTTTCCTGTTTTTTTTTAAATTTTTTTTATTCCGACTGTGTTAAATACAGCTGGCATTTGACCCGCTGCTCCTTATTGCTATGGAAACGTACAGACGGCCATTTTACTTGAACTTTTTTGCTCGATGTTTAGCATCTTTTCACAGCTTTAACGAGACTCTACCGCTAAATTAAGCACTATTGTCCGCAACTTAAGCAAGTGCAGGTTCCAGATCGCGCAGTGGAAGGACAATGTGTCTAATTCTTGGAACAGGACGTCGCATTCTTGCTGCTGTTACCCAAAAGGCTTTGGGGTGTTTAGCAAAGACGTCTCTTTGTCCGGAGCGGCCTGCCTCGGCTGTAACTGCAGACAGTTGGGAAAATGTAGCCGAGGGGACGGGGAATAAAACTAGGAAGCAAAAAGCCTCCAGGCGTTAGTGGAACTCGGCACATGTTGCAAAGTAAAAAAAATGGGGAAAAAAATAATAAAAAAAATCTCATTCTTGTAATCAGTTTGTTGCCTCTCCCAACACTCTTTGGAGTCAGTGAGTTTAATGATGTGGAAAATAAACATTTGCTCTTCAGTCACATGTTTTACATGGATTTTCAACCTTCGATTTGCAAAGGAGAGGAAGCTGCACTGGAGCAGTTCACGCTCCGCGCTCTTCATAATTTCCCCCGATGTCGATTTTTTCCGGCCGCTAACTGTGAAAAATGAACACATTGTGTTCTGCAGATTTGAATTTTGAATGCCCTTTTGTTTTGAGACGTGTCCGAGGAGTTTTGCAAATGTATTGAAAGGGGGGGATAAGAAAAAAAAACAAAATTCCCACGTTTCTCCATGAAGAGCGCATTTCCACGTTTTTGGACTTTCTGATAGCGGCGGTGTCATGTGGAACCTGAACAGGGGAAGCGAATTATTTTGTCACAGATGTGACAAAAAAGCAAAAAATAAACAAGTTATCACACATCTATCCAATTGAGTTTTTAGATCTTTGTTCTTGAGGTCATGCTGGTGCCTAACTCTATTGATCGAAGGTCAAAGCATTGAGTTTGTCGAGTTTTTTCGTGGATGGCAGTAGAACCACAGGGAGAAAACAGAGGAGTGAAAAGTGTGGCTTGCACTCATCATGTGTGAAGTGACTGTCACTGTCTTAATCAGCAGTGCAGTTGGTTCTACTGGATTTTATTTTGGGGTTCCAGGGGTGGCTGAGTGCTAATCCAAACCAGATTATTTACATTTTTATTTCTTAAAAATCCTGAGAAAACATTCACAAATTTCTTGCTATTTTCTAGCTATGCTCCACTTTGTTCAGTCACATAAAATCCCAATAATACATAAAACATTTCGATTGTAAAATTGCAAACTCTAGAAACGTTCAACAGGTCTGACTGCTCTGTAGGACTGTGTGTGTAGAATAAGAGCAGTCTGCCTGTGGGAGTGATTTTCACTCTGACCAATGTCTTTTCATTGTGAGGAAAATTGCCGCAGGGTGTATAGTTAATATTTTCGTCTCTTTTTTTTCCTCCACTTTTTCTGGCATGAATTCCTGGTATAAGAACAGTCTTTGATTCTATCCAGAGACTTGAACAATTTCAGCTTTATTTAGTTAATTACTCAACCATTTGATGATCGAAGAATACAAGATCGCATGTAAGAAGAGACATAAAAGCAGAAAATATTGTTACAGTTTGAAAATCACACATGGACCGTAGCTTTGGGCACTTAGATTGTGGAAATCCTTTTGTCTTACCAAAGTCTTCAAATAAAACCAGCTCAAAGCAGGAGAGTGTAGAACTCCTTTCACATCCAGTCCATCATGTTTGACTCGGTCATTAAAGCTGGACTGAGGGAGAGAAAAAGGAAAAACAAAAATGACATCGTATTTCCTTCAAAAGCCAGACTCTTGTCTGTTTTACAATAATATTTGTTAATAATGTGTAGTGTTGTTCATTAGAAAATCTTGGCAGACAGAAAAACTCTTAATCAATGTTCGGTGAGTTCAATTTTTGTGCTTCGTTGAAAAGTATTTGGCTGAAGGCTACATTTTCAGACAGAGCTCCCTTTCAGTTCTATCTGTCAATACATTTGGGTTTAGCATTAGCCCAAAGCTAACTGTAACCCTGAGTAGCAGCCATGACCCTAACCTTAAAGTGTAACTGTTAAGCAAAATGCAGTTTTTAGAAACTCTAGTAAAAGTCCAAGTACTACAAAACCCCAACTCTGCCCTTTCCTGGCGACGTGTTAATGTTTCTTAACATTGTGTCTGGAAAACGAGCCATTTATTAAGTCACAATTGGCAGGAGCTGCTCCCAACCTGGCAACCCAAGCAGAGCGGGGTCAGCTGGTTTTACCGCTGTGTGCTCTGCGCAATGGCTGCTGGAAAAGACAAGTGTTTGGTTGTTGACTTTCCATCCAGGAACCACTTGCTGCGTTCTTGTGCAGGAGGCTCCACTGCTTCTGTTTCTGCGTCTGGGTTTGACTCGGGGTCAAAGATGTATGGTTATGCAATAACGTATCTGTTCACAGCCATTTTCACATGGGGGTGTATTATGCAGGATTCATATTTTACACATTTTTGTATATTTGGGTTTCTCTCGCTTCTAAAAGCGGCCAAAGAGCTTAAAGGAACCCTGCCAGACATTTTGTGGCAACAAGTCTTTTGGTGTCGAAAATGAGCCGTTTCCAAAAACCTCTGGAATGTAACATCACAAATCAGCAGGCACTGTCTGTTACCTAGCAACCCAAGTGGTTTTGTTGTTGACTTATCATCCAGAAACCACTTGCTGTATTATTGTTGGTTGTGCAGGAGTCTCCACTTCTGCTTTTCAAAGATTTATGGTTGTATAATTGTTAAAAGTGTTCGCAGCCATTTTCACACACGAGTGTAAATGTTGAGTTGGGAGTGGGGGGGCGTGGCCTACAGCATCTTATTTGGATTTAAAGTAACAGGACGCCCTAAAACAGCTCATTCTGAAAGGAGCTCGAAAGAGTTAGAACAAAGAAGACTAAATTCTCATTATCTAAGAATGATTGTGTAAAAAATGTAATGAACATGTTTTGTAGTACATATACCTATCCTAACATGTTCAAGGAAGCCCTAAAACATCTAATTGAAACAGTTTTGCTCAAAATAAGCAAAACTGAGGAGGTGAAATCTCATCTGAGAATGATTTTGTACAAAAAATGCATGTAACCGACCCATCGTTGGTGGGATTCAGAACCGTTTGAAAAGCTCCCCCGTTGTAGTATTTCAACATTTTAGCAAACAGTAAATGCTAAATGTCTTCTTTTGATGAAATGCCCCGAAGAGTGGCCGGTTGCCAGGGGAATGGGAAAAGCTGGAGTGCGGAGAGGAGCTGATGTGAATGGATCCGTTTCATTTCAGGGGTCAAAGAGTGACGACTATCTCTCGAAATGTTGTTGGTCCTAAAGGCACAAGTCTAGAACACAGACCCATGTGCTTTCCCTGAGAAGGTAATAAACCCCTGTCTCACAAAGAGCCTATGAATAAAGCAAGAAGTCGGGCTCGCTCAAGGCTTCGATGCAATGCAGCTCTTGTTAATAGCTCCCTTTAAACCCAAAGGTTTGGCTGAAGGAAAAGGGCAGACTGCGAAGTGGAAACAAAGAAACACTCTACTATGAGTTTACAAAGAATGCTTTTTTAGATTTTTGATCATATCAAACTGTGTTCAGCCAGCGGCCACTTTCCCCCCCGCTGTATTTGCGTTCACCTCTGCAATTAGAGGGTTTCCAGCTGTCCACAAACAGGAAGAAAACTTTCTGTTCTCGGCGCGTCACACAGGATCCGGCGGCGGCCATTTGCATTATTAACTGGATAATTGATAACACTTAGCGACACGTGAGGATGCTGTTTCTAAATGCCTTGACTAAATGCGATAAACTTCAAAACGCTGGACATTTTTTTTATTTTATTTGTTGTGAATAATAGAAGCATAACTCAATCTCTCGGTACACAATGTCCATTCTGTTTGGTTCATCCTCTTTATTTCTGGGCAGCGCTCACAAGTGCAGATTCACATCAGATTTAACAAATGGATTAGAAGCAAAATAAGTGGCAGCTGAAGTGTACAGACTGAAATGAAAACCATTTGGCAACACTTCATTTGAAGAGGTGCGCATAAGTCATAAACATTACGCCTGTTATGAACATGAAGGAGACTTTATGAATGTTTATGACTGGTGTCATGAAGTGTCATGGGGTAAATAATGACACATTTAGTAAAGTTGCATTAAAACTCGCTTAAAAAGTCCACTAAAATTGTCAACTTTGCGTCATGTCATGTTTCTGACAGCGTCATGTCAGTCTTATGCACAACCCTTGAAATAAAGGATGACCAAACATTTTAATAACATCCAATTTGCCCAGGGATGGATTACTTACAAAGGTTTGTTCAAACACGACAACAGTATCGTGTTTTTTAAATCACTATTTTGAAGACAAAATGTATTTTTCTAGTTCCTTAACAGATGAAAATAAGCACACAAAAAAAAACATAGAAACTTGTAATTAGAACTGAAGACATTGATCAAAGTGTTATTCTTTCTAAGTCTGTTTTTAAAAAAAACACACAAAAAAAACATCTTTATTCTAGAACAAATATGAAGTTGGTCTCCTTTCGGAGTCAAACCAACATGTTTAAGATCATCACATATCAGACAAAGGCAAGTTTTCAAATCATGATTTCATTTATTAAAGCAAAAAATAAAAATAAAAAACTAAACCAAACTGGAATATGTGAAAAAGTAACTGGCTCTGAAGCCTAACGACTGGGTCTGCCGTCCTTATTCGTACTTAAATTTAACAAGAGGATTTAACTTTGAGACCCACAGGAAAACCTATATTTGGTTTCCTGTGGGGATTTTTATGTGCAATAGAGACGCAAAAGAAAGGAGAAGCAAAAGGGAGAAAGGCGCGGAAAGAAGATAGAAATAGAGAGAAAGAGAGAGAAAACAAGTCAACAGCCTTGACGTCTGCCTCTAAACCTGCAGAGAGAGAGAAAACAAAACCGAGAAACCACCGACACCAGACGGAGCGTCTGGTATTGTAGAATGAGACTGAGCAAATTTGTTATCGGGTCATCTCTCTGACATTTGGATTGAAATGATGTGTAACGTGAATCCTCTGAATTTTGTGACATGTCCGAAACAATCTGAGGTTTGGCTTTTTAAAAAATGTGCTATAACTGGAGATCAGTGTAAGACACGTTGAGTGGAAATGCTGGGTCATTTTTACTTAAAGCCATAGAAACAAAAGGTGCAAAAAACAATAGTTATACAGTAAATTAGCATCATCTATTCCTGTTTGGGTTGTGTTTTTTTGAGATACATACATTTTAGTTTTAGAAAATAAATAAAATCAACCATTTTTAATGGAAACAAACTGACATTTTGAATTTCTAGGTCGGCGAGGAACTCAAAGAATTCTTTAAGATGAAAATCATTCGTATGGCCATAAAAATCCACGTTCTGGACTTTGTGACTGAATTGTTTCTATCACTTCTTGAATGGCTCTTCCAGCCTTTAAAAGATTTATTCAGAAGCTGCCTTTTGTGTTTTTTTGTGTTTCTCCCCCCCTCTGTTAAGATAACTTCACACTGCTTCAGTTATTTTAAAATAAAGTCTTCAGGGAAGAAAATTCATCAGTAATAGTGACCCATTGTGTGTGTTTCAGTGCGTGCCTTCTCCTCCGTTGGGGAAATGTTTTGGATCACTCTTGCACTGAGAGATGAATTTCTCTACGCAGGGGCCCCCGAGTCCAGGCCTCCAGGGCCACCATCCTGCAGCTTTTAGATGCATCTCTGTTGAAACACACCTGGTTCAAATAAACAGCTCATTACCAGCCTACTGCAGAGCTGATTGGATGCCGGTGAGGGAATTCAGACATGTTGGAGCAGAGATGCATCTAAACGTTGCAGGCCCTTGAGGACTGGACTTGGGGACCCCTGCTCTATGACAGAATCATTCCACAAGATAATTTTCTGTAAGTTGTGGCTTTGCGACCATTTCTCCGTTTTTCTCCCCTCCCAGCAGCTGAGACGTTGCCGGGGAGAATGAATCTTTGAGGTTTGTTGCTGAAAGCTTGTCTGAGTGATGGCAGGATGGAAGATTTACACCTGCACATGTCCTCTTTGCATAATTGTCTGGTTGACATGTCTTTCTGGTGTTTGTTGGAGCTAAAAGCTGACCTGTTTCTGACTATTCTTTAATGTTTTGTGCTTTTAAACACTGGAGCAGTGAGTTCATAAAGTCAGATTCAACAATTTGACTGATCTATTCAGGTACAAATGATCAGAAGTGCAATGAAACTGTTTGCTTTCAAGATGGAGTTTGTTTTTTGGGGGCGGCGGGGGATTTTAACGTAAGGCGGCCATATTAGATTTTCAGAATTTTTTAGAGAAACCTTCAGCTCTCACTTTTATTTTGGGACTCAAGAGTTTTATGGCTCCTTCTGTTCATTTATAAACTTCAAACTGGGATAAATGGATAAAGAAAACTTTCTGTTTTGCTGATCGTTTTTGTAACACAACGCGTCAAAATCCAAATCTTGTTGGACTCTTGCTTTTAAAAAGGCTGTAATTTGGGAAACTTGTCCTAGTGACACCGTGGATGTGAATGACAAGCTAAAGGAGCTTCATCCACTTCACTTTGCGTCTGGACCAGTTGGCAGCTCCACATGTTTAACCTCTAAAAGTCCAAAAAAAAGCAAACAGGCTTGCTTTTTTTCTTTCTTTTTTTTTTTTTTTTTTTTTTTTCTGTAAACACATTTCAGCTTTTATCAGGCTTGTTTGTCGGGGGGACAGTGGTGTCAATTGTGTTTCTGGCACTCAGAACAAACGATGTTTTATACCAAATGAGCAGAACTAAAGATTAAATGTTAGTTAGCCTTAAGCAAACTTAGTTTTCAGACCACTGGCCAATCGACAGAAAGCTCCTTTGTGCGCTGGAGGCCGTGACGTCAAAAGGCCTCAATAAAGACATAAATTCATAGTTTAATCTGGAACAACGCCGAGGTGGGCGGACGAGTCTTGATGTCCTCCTCTTGTTTCTTAACGTTCATAGCTAATGAGGCTTCTTCCCAGGATAAATAAAGCAGCGCAAAGTCGGCGGCCGTCAGATTTGGGCCGGCCGGAGTCTGTCGGACCCGTTCCCAGGGATTAAAACCTTTTTTTTATTCTCTCTGTTCGTTCTAATTTACAATCACAAAATGCTGGAGATGCTTGAATACAGCCACTATCAGGTGAGAGAGGCTTTTAATTCTGCATCCTTTGACGACTAATTTCATTTTTAAGCTGCTTGGAGATGTTTAAGAAATGCACAAAAAAATAACCAGTCAGAGTGATTTGTAGCATTTAATGCTAACAGAAGTTGCATTAAAGCAGAATGGAGAAGCCTTTCTGCTTTAATGTCACCTAAAGGCTCAGCTGTGATGTTTTTGCTCCCTTTCCGCTTAAGGTTATGAAAATAGAATTAACATAAATAGAGTTCTGATCGGCCTTAAAGGCAATCAAACATGACATGTCTTCTGAAATGTGGTCAGGAGTTTCCTTTCAATGGATCTAAAAACTAAAACTGGAATGATTGGGAATTTTAAAGCTGGAAATCTCTATAAATCCATTCACATTCAGAAGAGTCGATTAATAAATGGCCTTAATCTGGACAAAAGCCGAAGCATTAAGTAGAAAAATTTGATGATTTTTTTTGCTGTTGTCGTCTCACAGGTGCAGTCCCACCTGGAAAGTCCGAACAAGTACCACATCCAGCCGGCTCCGAGGCAGCAGGTGAGGCAGTACCTGTCCTCCAGTCTGGGCGGGAAAGCCGGCAGCCAGCCGCCCGAGCACAGCATGCCGCCCGGGGCCGCCGGCAGCGCCCCCAACAGTCCCATGGCCCTGCTCACCCTGGGCACCAACTGCGAAAAAGAAGTAGGAGCGTCTCCCGGGTCGTAGCAGACACCCTGATGCGACGCGGGAGGTTTTTACCGAGCTGTTCTCTCTCACGCAGATGGACGACGTCATCGACGACATTATCAGCCTGGAGTCGAGTTACAACGAAGACGTCCTGGGACTGATGGACCCCGCTCTTCAAATCAACAACCAGGTTTTCTTATTTCGCCTTATTGGTTGTTTTTGGTTTTGTTTTTTGTTTTTTGCAACTGCATATTTCTGCCATTGTGGATACAATACATTTCTGCCAAATCACTCAGACAATGTTTTAGAAAATACGTGGAAATTTCTGAGTTTGAAAAGTCACAAATTTCCATTTTTTGTAAAATTCAAGACATTTTTTCCCTTTTGAAATTCAGAAATTTTGGAAGTTTTTCTAGATTTTTTCTGAGTTTAAAAAGTCTCACACTTTCCAGATTTTAAATTTTTAGGAAAGATTCTGACTTTCAAACCACATTTGCTAGAAAATCAGAAATTTTGAGATGGATTAATTCATTTTCCATTTTTCAAATTCATAGCGGTATAAAATCTTCCACTTTTGTAACTCAAAATTTTCCATTTTTTGCTTGTTGAAAATTTCTTGCATCTTTTTTTTGGATGCAAATTTTCTCTTTTTTCTCTCTCTCTCCAGTGTCTCTAAAACGCCTCCTTAGATTTTTTTTTTATTTATGTCTTCCCTAAATAAAACCCTGACTCCTGTTTCACCCTCCAGCTGCCACTGTCTGGTAGTTTACTGGACGTGTACAACAACCCGGGGCTTCCCCTGCCGGGCATCGCCATCGGCAACGCATGCGCACCCAGCATCAAAAGGGAATTCACAGGTAAATAAATGAAATAAATCCAGGTACAGATTGTATTCATGCCGCGCTTCAAACACAGACTTTTGAAAAAAAAAAAGGCTACTGCAAATACACCTGATTGTTTTCTGTCACCGGGGGAAGAACAGTTAGAGATGAGCCATGTTAGAAAACACAACATGAAATTGTTTCTGTGAGTTTTGTGTGCAGTTTGGAAGTGAACAAGGTACCAGTAAGTCAATGCTCTGCCAAATAATCCCTCCAGCTCCCGGCATGAAGCAAGTTCTGGACAAGTCGGGATCCTGCGGCCAGTTTGAAAGCTATCAGAGGCCAGACGGTTTTCCAGTAGGTAAGAATGAAGAATGAAACGTTTTGTGTTCGACCAAACAAATCCTTTGCATTTACAAAAAGAAAAAAAAAACAACAGATAAATTGCTCCTACTTTTATGAGTGTTTCAAGCGAACCCGGTTCAGACCGTTTGTTCTCCCGTTGCTCCACAGAGGCTGAAGTTCGCGCTCTGGCTAAAGAGAGACAAAAGAAGGACAATCACAACCTGAGTGAGTCGGTCGTACTAAACCGAAACTGAGATTTCAGTGTTTTTATTCACGTTGAACTGAAAGGAAGTAGAGTGGAATGAAAACACTAATTCCTCTTTCTGCTCCTCCGTTCGGATGATTTCTAGTCGAGCGAAGACGGAGGTTCAACATCAACGATCGCATCAAAGAGCTGGGAACCTTAATACCCAAGTCCAATGATCCGTAAGTATTTATGTTGTTCACTTGAATTGGGGATTTTATGTGACAGACCACATTTTTCAAAAATAACAAACAAACAACAACAACAACAAGCTTTTAATAAATCAAAACCTGAAAAGTGTGGCATGCACTTCCCCTCTGATGCCGTCAAATAAAATCCATTGCGACCATTTCCAGGGGGAAACGATCCTGCCGCTTGTCAACGAGAAAAGAAAATGTGAAAAAGTTTAAAACAACAACAAGAAGAAAAAACATGAGTTTGGTCAAAAAGGCGACTGTTACCAGCTTGTTTTCAGAAAAGCAGCAAACATGTGGGAGGAGCTTCTGCGACCAAAACGGAACTTCCTGTTTTCTGCCCGTCCTGGAGGGACGGCTGCAGTGGGACGGTTTAAATTAAGGGACGTTCACGTTTTGGAGAGAAATTCTGTCAAATTTCAGACCTAAATACATTTGATCTGTTGGAAAACTCTCGTTCTGTGCTGACACGTTTCATCCAGTCTGACTAAATTCGATGTTTTGAGAAAGAAGAAAGGGCAAATAAATAAATGTATTTATTTAACAGTCTGCTGATGATTAAACTCTAGAAAGAGACGCAGCTGTCATGGCAACCAAAAGGATGTTTAACAAAAGGTCGACTGTAGAGCTGAAAACACAAGAAGGCCACACATTTCAGATTGTCATTGTTTCTGTTTGTTTGGGTTTTTTGTGTTTGTTTATTTGTTTGTAAAAATAAAACATTTCTATCCCGTTTAAATTTTTATTACTATTTTGTTTTGTGTTATGCTTGTAAAATAGTTCAACTTTGTTTCTGTACTGTTAGAAAAAGAAAGCAAAAAAGTTAAATCATTCTGAAAAACTTGGTGAGACATTGATTATTACAAATTACTGAGATAAAATTTTAAAAATGAATTTTACCAGGACCTTTTTTTGTCAGGAGTGAATTATTTATTTCTCATTTTTACACAAGTGGTTGAATTTTTTAAGGTTATTTCTTTCTGAGAATAAAATCGTAATTTTTGACATACCGTTTTTAGAAAGCCTAGCATCACTTCATGGGAATCGTCTCTTCTGAACACGCGTGCCGTGACATTTATCTATCTACCCGTCGAGCCGCTCAACAGCGGACTTTGTTCGCGGCGCTCTCCCCCTTCCATCTGTTCTCTTAAAAGTGCATGACTTATTGACCCGGATGGTCCGTGAAGAATCCCGCGTTGTTCTGGTCAGCTGGTCAGCTGTCTCCTCTTTGTCTCCTGTGTTTCCCCCAGAGACATGCGCTGGAATAAGGGCACCATTCTGAAGGCCTCCGTGGATTACATCAGGAAGCTGCAGCGGGAGCAGGAGAGGGCCAAGGAGCTGGACTGCAGGCAGAGGAAGCTGGAGCACGCCAACCGCCACCTGATGCTGCGCATACAGGTGGGCCGGAGCTGCGTCCGCCACAAGCTGACCGCCATCATGAGCCCACTGCACTGAACCCACTGAAAACCTCCTGGCTGTTCCACCAAATATTGATTTCTGAACTCTTCCTGAGTTAAAACATTAGTTTTGTTGTCTTCTTTGCATTATTTGAGGTCTGAAAGCTCTGCTTCTTTTTCGTTTTTTTGACCATTGCTCATTTTCTGCTAAAAAGTACAAAATCGTGTTGCTTGGAATTTCGGAGACATGTTGTCATTAGTTCATAGAATAAAAAAAAAAACAATGTTTATTTTACTCAAACACATATATATAAACATGTTACTGTGAATGTTATGTTTATTAGTGTATGTTGCTTTCAAATAGTTGAAATAATATGATACACTTAAATACCACTCTGCAGTTCAAAATCCATTTTTTTTAGCTCAACTCAGTATGCTAATAATTATTTTTTTAAAGGATAAAAAGAAAATATCTTTTTTTTTTTTTTTTTGCTCATCTTCCCTCCAATTTTCTGAGGCTCCTACTTTGAAAAACACTGGTGTTGACATGTTGGTAGTGGGAGAGGGCCCAAAATGAAAATCTGCTTAGGGCCCCAAAAAGGCCTGGGCCGGCCCTGGGTATAGATGATGGATGGATGGATGGATGTGTTGTGGTGTTTGTTGATGTACATCTGGTATTTCATGCAGGCGATTAATCCTCTGCTTCCTGTTCGTCCAGGAGCTGGAGATCCAGGCTCGGGCTCACGGTCTCACCGTCGTGTCGTCCCCGTCGCTCTGCACGTCCGAGCTGATGGCGCGGGCCATCAAGCAGGAGCCCGTCCTGGGGGACTGTCCGTCCGAGCTCTACCAGCACAGCTGCACCCCAGACATGTCCCCTCCCACCACGCTGGACCTCAACAACGGCACCATCACCTTCGACCACATGCATTCCGACACCAGCGACTCGGCCCACTACGGGAACTCCAGGACGTGTAAAATGAAGGAGCTGGTCAGGGACAACAGCCTGGGACCGGTTTCCCCCAGCGACCCGCTGCTGTCCTCCATGTCCCCCGACGCTTCCAACCCCGTCAGCAGCCGCCACAGCTCCAGCTCCAGCATGGAGGAGAAAGACCATGGATGTTAGCCCCACGCCACAACAAGGAACTCAGAGGTTGTTTTCCTTTCAAAGGAGGTTTTTTAAAAAAAGAAAAGTTTTTCAATTATTGCTGTTTGATTATTACTTTGAAAAGTCCAAGATCTTCTCTGTGTTTTTCATGAACGTCTCAGAAATACTTGACAAACACCCGACATACAAAACCTTGAAAACCTTGAAGTAGCCCGTTTAATATGACTTTGTGTATTTTACATTTCATCAGAAACTAGATCTGCCCCAAAAAACGTGCATTATGAAAACGCCATGTTGTTGAAATTATAAGAAACGGCAGAAATATGAGTTTGAAACATGTTAAAACTCAACAATTTGCCCCATATTTAGGGAATAAATAACTAATCCAATAATAACAATTTTAAAAAAGTTTATGTAGCTTTTATTTATTGTAAAATTGTATTCTTTTTCTTCCAGATATCTCGTTTTGTTCTTGGTACATCGATATTCACACAATAATAGACCTGATTTGGTTTTGTTCAAAGAGTTGAAGCAAATTCTTCCATCGCATCTGCTCATCGTAAAATCTCAAATAAATCTAAACTATAACGACGTCTTTTGACATAAAAGGTGCTGGAAAACACCTTGATCTTTTTATTTTTCAATGACGTTGACACATTTGCACCAAAGCTCGTTACCTACTTCCTGTTAACCCGACCGTTCGGGTCCTGTGTGGTCTCGATGCAGCAGAACTCTTGACTTTTCACGCCTCTGATCCCGACGTACGTGCAGCGTTCAGAGCAGAAGCTCATCAAAAGCAGCAGGAAAACATCAGATAAATGACACGGCTTGACGTTCAACCAAATCCTCTTCATTTCTCCACCCTAAAACCCGCCTGACATGTTCAACCCAACCAGCAGCTCGGATCAGAAACTGTGCGACTGAAGCTTCGAAGATTCAGAAACTTTGTTGCTGTACGTGTTTTGGCATACAGTGATGTCATAAGCAAACAAATAATAATAATCAATTTAGAAAGGGCTTACAAAGTGCTATTTTGACATGGAGTGCAAAATAATTCATAACCCCTTTGAATTTGTCCACATTTTGTCACCACAAACTTGAATGTATTTTACTGGGACTCGCAAGGCTAACACATTGTGAATAACTGTGAGGTGGAGGGACGAGATTCAAAATGGTTCAAAGTCTCTTACAAATAAAGATCTAAAAAAGTGTGTGTTGCATTTGTACTCCCACCCCTACCAACACACAACACACACAACTGTATTTATCTCAAAATGAAAATCCAGTGGGTTTAGAGATCATCTAAACGCCCAGGGTGGAATTGAATCCACCAGTTTTTCTATTAGTAAGTTAAAGCTGCAGTTTGTGACTTTTATGCTGTCTACACAATAAAACTGTCTCCATGTTGTGACAGCGTAATATGAGACAGACGATGCGTGAAAAACTCGATCTCCTCCGCCTCCACCCTGAGCGAGTACTGCCGTCTGAAGAAAAGCCAAAAACAACCAATCAGAGCCAGGAGGCGGGTCTTAGAGCTGTCAATCAACCTCATGTTGATTGACAGCGGAGGAGAAACCGCTTGCAGTTACAGGAAAGCCGTTTATCTGCTGTCATCGGTGGCTATGCTAACTAGCATTAGCATTCATGAAGAGAAGCAGCACCGTAGCAGAGATTTGTCACTTTGCACTGATTGTCATTTGAAAATGTCAATAATGTACCATAACAGGCCACAGCTACCAGAGGTTTAGATCATGTGTTGGTCAAAGTCCAAAGACCAAAATCTAATGAAAAATCTGAAGCGCAATGTGAGAGCTGATGTTCACAGATGTGACTGAGCTACTCAGCAAAGAGAAATACCAGGAAACAAACAGTCTCTATATAAAGGTCATAGAAGCTCTTTCCTGAAAGGTCAACACTTTTAACTGCTAAATACAAATTCATGCTCATATTTCTGTTTTTCTTCATGGCACCACGTGTATGAATCACTTCACAAGTGGTTACTTATCTCTAGCCAGAGTCTAAAAACAGGGAAAACATTAAAAGATGGATAAAAAAGCAATAAATCAGAGTTTCATATAGAAGTTTCATAATATTTTCACTAAAATAAAAAATTGATAATCAGTGTATGATGTCATTCATGGATGTAAACAGCAGGTGGTGCCAACTTCACAGCCAGAGGATGTTTTAATCAGTTAACCTGATAACTGAGTTAATTGAGGCTGCTGTATTCTAGATGTTTCCTAAATTTATGTTTTGGTTTCATGATTTTTTTTTTTTTATTTATCAGCTTGTCAGTAATTTAGAAAACACCATTTGGCTGAGAAAGAGAAAATAAAGACACAGTCAGTAATTACTGACTAAAAGTTAGAGAGTGCTCATGGGGTTAGTATGAGATCGTTCTAATCTAAAGCATTCTCACTCTGGCACAGCAGAGAAAAGTCAAGTTCATTTTTAGGCTTGTGACGCGTCTTTGCCAGGGTTCCCAGATGATGGGCCCTGATTTTCAGGCCAAGCCACGAGTTTCGGCAACTTGGCAGATGGAGACTCATGTTTTCTGCCATTCTGTAAAAACTTCTTCTGAATGATGAAAGAGCACAGGTACTTTTGAGTCTTTGTAGTCTTCTTAAATCTTAATAGATATGTTGTCTATGCCTATATATCTTATCTATACAATGTGCAGTGTACGAGAGAACACTACCTAAAGTGCCAAACTGCCACCGGGGCAAATTGTGGGTTCAGTGTTTCGTCCAAACCTCAGACAATCCTGGGATTATTCATCAACCCACCAGGACTGTTGTCATTTCCTCCTATGTGAACTTTGGCTGCTGCTGCTTTCAGGTTTTGTTACAAGCTCTTTGCTTCCTCTTTGTCCTGCCATGCCTGCTTTGTACATAGTCAGATTTTGCTAAATCAAGAGGATTTATTAGTCATTATTGTTACACATTATTGCTGGCAGCGGTGGAGCAGTTATTTTTACACCATTGTTATATTTAATAATGATCCGTAAGTTGTAGCTACTCAGTAAGCCTTTAGTATTTGTGAAATTGTTCAGTGGACCGGTCTATGGCGCAGAGACGCAGCAAACACGCTGCTGACCGAAACAAGTCCGATTAGGTGACACTCCTGTCCACCAGAGGGCGGCATCGCTCCTCTTCTGAGCGGAGGTTCCCTCTCTCCTCTCTCTGTTGAGTCCGACGTGTCGGTATGACTGACTTCTAATGTGAACATGTGTCCAGGGTCTCTGCTTGTATTTTTCTACAAATATTATATCGTCATTGTATAGTATGGCGAAAGAAACGAGCAAGAATGTATAATCATGCAGATGTATAATCATTCATGTATGTATGATTATGTATGTATAATCATATATTTCTATGTATGATTATACATACATACATGCATGCATGTATGTATGTATAATCATACATTTGTATACAAATGTGTATCATTTGTATAATCGTACATCTTTACATCACACTATATACCATATGTCATATTTGCTCATTTTTATCGTCATGCTATACTGTGTCATTTTTAACACCATACTATTATTTTTGCTCGTTTTCAACACATATGAGTATACTGAGTATCCTACATCGAAAATGGTCAAAAACGTCTCATAATTATGTCCTTTCTGCTCATTTTCATTGTCAGTATAACGAAATTTTTTTGTCATGTATTTTATTTAGTATGTAAAAGAATTAGCAAAAATTACTCAAAAATGTTGATTAATTTTAGAGTCAAAAATTCAAATTTCCTGCAGAAGTTAAAGTTAGGGTGGTATAGTATAAAAAAAGTGAATATATATATGTGTGTGTGTGTGTGTGTGTGTGTGTGTGTGACTCATTATGTCATATATTTTTGCTTGTTGAAAACTTTCAACTCTTGAAACCAAACTAACCAGATTAATCTAAATAAAAATAAATAAATAAAAGAAGAATGTCTGAGTTGTTTTGGCAGTAATGTACTCCTTTAGTCTCTACCTACGATGCCCGTAATACGATATTTCACTTTAATTTCTGGTGGTTGGATAGAAACAGAAGAAGTGACCCTCCTCCAACCTGAACACTCTTCAGAGTTCGGCTCCCCTGAAGCTGCGCTGCACATCTTTGCAGAACGGCCAGGAATCAGGGCAAAGCTCCACAGAGGTTTCAGGCTCTGCGTTCTCATTCCGATTCCAGTATCCTGGAAAAGTGTCACCGAATGGCCCATGCTGGGACTTCGCGCCCCACAATCACGGCTGCTGGGTCTGCGCTAATTGAGCGAACGCGACACAGATGCTCCCCTCCTGGCTGGAGGGAGGAAGCAGATTCCACCACTTTTCTCCAGAAATAATCCTAATTGGTTTAAAAACAGGCGCTGTGTGAAGTGGAGAAACGACAGGACCCAAACAAAGAGACGGAATCGATTTTTATTACTGTTAAAGTCATCAAGTCAGTCAAGGAGTACATTACAGAGCTTTACAACAACAAAAAACCAACAAAAGAAGCAGGACGGGAGCGGCGGGCGAGCGCCGGTTCCTGGCAGAAACACCACATGAACAGGAACATCAGTCGGAGCATGAACACACACACAGACAGAGAGAAACGAGTTGGGGGGAAAGCAGTGCTTCAGAGTGTAACAGTGTTTATTTAACAACACATTCGACCGTTAACCAATGCAGTCTGAAATATTTCTCTGATATTTTCTGATTCAGGCTCTAAGGGATTATTTACCTGGCAAATATATTCACCTCTCCCCCCCTCCATCCTGGGAACTTATTCAGATTTTCTCACATTTCAGCCTTAAGATTGTAAATTGTTGGGTTTTTCTGAGTCAGACCGACATGAAGTGAGTCATAGTTGTGAAGTTGTAATGAAATGTTCTTTGAACACCTCTGAGGCTTGTTGTTAGCTGAGAGAAAACTGTGAAGATGTTTAACCCAGGAAGGTCCACTGTTGTGATATTACATCATCTATATATTTCAACAAAAAAATAAATAAAAGTTTAATTTTCTCCAGTTTTTTTCCTCCTAAGCCCAGAGATTGAACCCTACAATGTTTCATAAAACCTTACAAAAGCAAAAAACTTTCAGGAAACATTTTCATCTCTAAAGTACTCCTGCAAAAACCATTTTCAAGGTTCTTCTGTTTTTCTACGCCCGGGTCTTCCAGGGTTAAAACCAGAGAAGCAGCCGATAGGCGCCTTGGTGACTTTGGAGGAGCTGCATAGGTCCACAGCTCAGGTGGGAGGTTGAGAAGACTTAAAGTTACACTAAGTGTGGAAGGAAGAAAGAGACAAATAGTCCCATTTGAAATCTGTGACGCGCCATGGAAAAACCAGGAACAAGTCACCAGAGAACAAGCAGGAAACAAAAACCCCAACATAAAAATACTTACATTTCTAAGAATAAAGTGATTTTCGTTTTACTGCTAAATCATAAATAACCCATCCTCTGCTTTAAAAAGCAGCTTCAGAGATATTAAAATGGTCAAAAGTGTGTTTGGAAACAGCTGATTAACACCAGGCATCATTGGCTATTCACACGTTTTTGTTTTCAGCCAATAAGATGAAAATTTGACAGGAACATTATTGGAAAGCATCGATTCCACATTTTGTGAATCTGTAAATAACTTCAAACACCTCTCAGGGAGATTTGTTCCAGGTTTTATTGTGGTCAGTCACATTCGTCAAAAGCCGTGTAGAGGTCACAGCAAACATGGCGGGATGTGTCTGGTCACTGATGGCGATTAACAGTTTTCCTGCACTAGCATGTACACAAGTTTGATTGACAGCGCTAAGCCCTTCCTCCGGTCTCTGATTGACTGTTTCTGTCTGGGGAGGAGCTTCATTTTTTTCTTTTTTAAAGATTGCCTGCCTCATAACTTACTGTCATGGCATACTTTTTGTGACATTTACGTACTGCAGTTAGAGTTCTTAGAAAATCCATTAAGTTTGAGTGAAGCTTAGGTATTTTTAGGGCAGCAAACCACAAAAAAAACAAAATAAAAAAAAATTCTCTCAATGTCTAATAAAGCACAATAAAGATTCTGGTTTAATGTGAGAGAAAGTGAAAAAGTTCATGGGGTTTGAATATGTTTGCAAGGAACTGTTGGCATAACAAAATACACGGTGACATAATGACCAATCAGATTCAATATAATAAAAAAGATGTTAAATAAACTGTAACTTGAGTGTTTATCATATAAAGCTAATAAGAAGAACAGTAGCCTGTTTAATTCAAAATGTACATTTTCACCAAAATTCAGATGTATGTACACTTTTAACAATCAAAGTGACTGTGTGTGTGTGTGTGTGTGTGTGTGTGTGTGTGTGTGTGTGTGTGTGTCATCACCTATTGGATATACATGAACAAATCTGATCATTGTACTGACAGGCTGCTCTCTTTCTGTGGCCGATGGGGGGAAAAAACATTTTCAGTTTGTGTCAGAACAGGCCATCCATACAGCCACCTACACCCACACACACACACACACACACACACACACACACGGACGCACATTTATCTGACATCAACCTTATGCCGGAGGCTGTGTGTGTGTCGGTGACGCTGCTGACAGTCAGGCAGGACCACAGACTTCTGCTAAAGGTTACGTGGACCGGATCGAAAAGGACACAAAGAATCACAGTTTCTGCAGCCAGTCAGATATTGCTCCTTTCTTTTCTTTGTGGTGAGATCACAGAGATCTGGACCTGTTGCTCGGCATTATTAATGCTCGACTGGACTAGAGACAGGAAAACATGGTTCTTATTCCTGTTCATCAAGAACAATAATAAGAACACAGTGTCCCTCACAACTTAATAAGTACCCATTGCAAAGATAAAATATCACATGGGCAAATTTATATATACTATATATATAGAATTTTATATAAGAAAATAAATGAATAATAAAAACTAAAAGAAAAATATTGGAAGATAAATAAACAGATAAAATGAAAAAGAAAAATGTTAGAAAATATATAAGTACATCTAAACAAAAAAACTGTAGAAAAATAAATGTCACTAAAATTAATATTAAAAAACAATTGGGAATTAAATAAAATTAGGGGGGAAAATCATATAACCAACATATAAATAAAAAGGAAAAAAAAAACATTAGAAAACAAATTAATTAATTAAATAGAAAGAAAAAAATAGAAAATAAATAAATTATATTTTCTCCAATTATTGAACTTCTTTCTTATTAAAACGAAGAAAGAAATAGAAGATAAACATAATAAGTAAATAAAATTGAAAGAAACAAAAAAGAAAACAGAGAGAGAGGAAGAGAGAGGAAATGTGTGCATTTATGTATTTATTTTTAAATCCACAATGTTTCTAACAAAATCACAGGTGTCTCACTTATTGGTGGTTAAAGAGGTGGGAGAAAATATCCCAAGATCACTGTTAGAGAATTAGAGAGGCAAAATGTTAAATATAAATCCGGTGGCTTCCACTAAATACCTAAAGGTGGGTCATGTTCAGCAGGACAAAGTGATAAAATGTGACCCGGTCAACCCAGAAAGTGGTTCAACACACATAAAGTGTTCACAGCTCACCCCACGTCACTGTCAGGTGAGCTGAAAAGACGAGATCAAAATGTGAAAAACGCTCCGAACCATCAGGCTGGAGCTGCAGAAAGTCTGCGAAATGCTGCGACAATTATGTGTTTTTACTTAAGGCTTTTTGCACATCTTTACCAGGACTATCATAAGTGGGAGAGCACTGTAAGACAAAACAAAAATAACAATAAAGCGAAACAATAAAATATAAATAAATCTCAATGGAAAAAAACCCTTCCCTCACATTCGCCTGGTTAATGCTTTTTTTCTGTTTTCTTTTTTTTTAGAAATTATTTTACAGTTTCAGCCAAATATTAAGACATGTGCGGCTTTTTTTTTTTGATACAGCATCAGAGCACAAATGTCAGGATCAAGTGAAAGCAACGAGGCAAGCGGAGATCTGGCAGAAGAGAAACGCTGACATCGGCTTATTGAAGGTGTCGGGATGTGGCGAGTTCAGTAAAACAAACAGCTACCGATCATTTCGATGCAGAAGAACCGCTCTGCGTTAAGAACCGTGTCGGTCCTGCTGTGGCCACACGGGGGCGGTCATGCGCCACAGCGCGCTCTATGGATGAAGCTTCAGACGGCGTCGGAGACAACGTAGCTTTCTACGAAGTGGGAAACGATGCATGCTGTTTTCTAGCTACTTCTACAAAGGTCTCTATGTACAGGCTCTTTACATCTAGCAGCCAGGAGATTCGTTCCTGAGCAAGGTAGCAAAGCAAACATGGCGTCTGTGTGCTTATGTGAGAAGCTGCCTCGTTCGAAGGTACAGAACCGGATGTGAGATTTCCCGGCCGCCAGTCTGAGCTTCCGGTGCTCAGTGGACGATAACAGGAAGTCAAGACGCTGAAGGAATGGACAGGTACAAGTATTTCAAGAAAACACCGATTATGCCATGAAGAAATATTCACACCCTTTGATCAATTTCTCCGATTGGAAATATATCGAGCTAAATTGTGACCGTTAAGCTTGTTTTTATTGTCCCCTCAACTTGAAAAAAATGTATTTGAAAGCTGAAAACAAAGTTTTTAACGTGAAAAAAAATTTTTTTTTTAACTGATAGTTTTGAAATTGAGACGTCTTCAAAACCGCTTTCCAGATTCAAGATTTTGAAGCTGAAGAATAATTTTGAAACTGACAAAAAAGTTCAAAACTACATTTCAGATTAAATATTTTTATCTATCAATTTCAATTATTATTACTTTTTTAAACCAACTTTATGGCCCCAATTTAGCTCCATACAAACACAAACTCATTCAGTTGGGATTTTGTTTGGGATTTTATGGAGCAGAAAAGATTACATCATCGATAGAAAGTTCAGACTATGCAAGACTTAAAACTGGAGCCAAATTCAACTTTCAGCAGAAAAATGACCCTCAACAAAGTCAGAGCTACGAGAGAGTAGATCAGAACAAAGCGTATTCATGTATTTGAATGGTCTAGTCAAAGTACAAACCTGAATCCAATTAAGAATCAGCTGAACTTAATGTTAACAGATGCTCACTAGTAGGCCTGACTGAGCTTTTGCAGATTTTCGATGTAGATATTTTGAAAGCCATAATCACTTCCTGCCGTATTAGTTATGCATTATTTCACTCTGATTTATCAAATAAAATCCACTGCAGTTTGTGATGATGAGGATCTGGAATGGTTCGAGGGTATGAATGTTTTTCCAGGCGCAGTATGTTGATTAGTACGGTGGCCTACAGGGGACCATTTCTGCAATTTCCCCCTTGTCGGCTTATTAAGCGCTAATCAAAATCAGTCTTAGTACAACGTTACTCATTTATTTACACTCTCATTACGATTTGTAATGGCAGGCTTTAGGTGTGAGCCAACGGCTGGACAGTTGAACTCGTTTGACTCTCTGAAGCTCAAGTTTGAGACACATTTGATTATTTAACAAGAAAGAGCTGACAGGTTAGAAAAAAACAGAAAGGCAGCGCTCAAAAAACAGGAGGGCAGCACACAGCCTTCATGAGATGATGCTAATGCTGCAAGTGAGGAAGAAGCAGAGTCAGTGTCACCATGCTAGCAGCTAATGTACAGTGTGCAGGAGGAGAGTTCGCACCGGGCCGGTACTGGTACCGTGGGGGGTGTGGGCGGGGCTTTAATCCTGCTGATCCATCGCCTCGCCCGCCGTGTGAAGCGCAGCGGAAGCTTCGCCGTTGCAGCGTGACGTGGGCTCGGCCGCCTGCGGCTGCGGCTCCTCGGCGGGGACCGCCGCCTCGGCCGCCGCCTGTTGGCTCGTCTCCTCTCCGGCGGCGTCAGGAGCGCCATCGGGTCCGGCCGCAGACGAAGGCGCTGAGGGGTTGGCAGAGGCCTGGGGAGCCGTGGGGTCAGCAGCTGCTGCGGGGATGGCGGGCTTCGCCTCGCTCTGCTCAGGCGCTCTTAGTCTCTTCATGATGGTTGTGACTCGCACAGCTTTCTGTAAGAGGAAGAATGGGAATTTTTACACACATACACAAAAAAAAAAAAATATATATATATATATATACTTTTTTTTTCCCTTAAGCAAGTCCTGTCCTGCATTGTGGCACTCAGAACAGTTGTCCGAGTGTGAAAGTGAGGCCCAACAGATTTACTGTCAGAAACGGAGCATTACGGCTTTTGCCATGATGCTCCACTTAATATGCATAAATAAAACTCTGGTAGAAATTGCTTTGAGTTTATGTCAAGTGTTAAAGACACGGAGATGGAAAAGAAAGAGAGAAAGGTCAGGAAAGGCTTTAAGGGAAATGAGGAGACATGCATAGAGGAGAGAAAGAAGCGTAGAGAGAACACAAGTGAACACCTTATTAGTCTGACTCTAAACCTGCAGAAAGAGATAAAAGAAAACAGAGGAACCATAGCAACAAACAACATGTGGATGTGCAGGTCCTTCAGAACCTCTCAGCTCTCTGTGCTGCTCCAGTTAGGAAGGACGGCCAAGTCCTCTGAAGAGAGTTGCTGTCTTTGTGCAGGATTAGAGTAAATAAAGCTCAAGACAAATGAGCACTGCTGATTTCTTTTGGTAAAATATGTCCGTTCCTTTTTATGGAAGAGAATTAGGGCCAAATAAATAAATAAATATATATGTATTCTGACTTTTTCTCAGAATTCTGACTTTAATCTTCTGAGAAAAAAGTCAGAAATTTGAAGGGTCAAAAAGTATGATTTTTTTCTTTTTCCATCAGTGGTCCTGATCATCTTCTGTACCCTTTCTTGCTGCTTTGTTTTGCTCGTTCAAATAAAACTCCAGTATCACTGCAACATGTGGAAACTCTAAAGCGGTACGAAAGCTACGACAAGGCGCCGTTAGAATCTTTTTCTTTAAATTCACAGCAACGACAAGCGAAACCTGAAATGCCTTCAGCTTGTGGAGGAAGGGAACAAAAGGGCTCACCTTCCATTTAGCTCTGGCAAAGTTCTTTTCTATCTGTGCGCACACATTTTCCTTGATGTTCTTATCTGAAGCTGCACCACCGGAGATCCTGCAGAGGAAAGAGGAGGATAGAAAACGATAGCTTACACTCACACCAAAAACAAGCTGCAGATTGCTAATACTTTCATAAACATGGGATATTTTAGTCGTTTTCTTTCGGTGCAGTCCTATATGGTTGTAATATTACTAAAGGGTAAAGGTTGTTGGAAATACCTCTCCGGTACAACTAAGCAGACCAAGGAACAATCTGTCCAAATTGTTCAGGATAATTTATCTTCGTTTATATTTATTTATTTTTTTGTTTAAAACCTCTTGAGAGGTTTTTTAATCATGTTTAGCACACTCAGTTCCTGGCACGCTGATTTAGTCTGCACGATATATCAAAAAGTCCTCCGCCTACCATTCATGGTTTATGGCCTCCTGGGCCGTCAGCCTCTGGTCTTGATCCACCTCCATCAAACGAGCAACCAGGTTCTTAGCTGTCAGAGAGATTCACAAGGAAGGAAACGCAACGAGACAAAGGGTTTTACTTCCTGACGGCATGACAACACAACAGTGACCGCTTTGAAAAGTCAACAGGAAGGCAGGTTCCTTCTGGAGTGTGTGAAGTGTGTGTGTAAGGAGCTGCCACTGAGAGCACCTGAGTCGGAGATTTCATCCCAGTACGGAGAGTCGAACTCATAATCGCCCGCCAGGATTTTTCGGAACAGGTTCTTGTCGTGGTTTTCGTAATCGTCGTCATCGCTTTCGTCGTAGAACGGAGGGTTGCCTGACAGACTGTGGTAAAAAAAAAATAATTATTATTAAAAATTATAAACAGCGGGGGTCATGAAACCTTTGTAAGATAAACCGACCACATTTGAGAACGTCAATGTAGAGATGCACCAATCAGGCCAGAACTGATGTTCCTATTTATTAGTTCATGTGTGTGATTTTATATTTCTATCATGTTCGAAATAAATAAAATGAATACATTTCTTTTTAATGCCTGATCTAGTAATTCTGATATAAAAATATATATATATATATAGTATTTTATTCCAAGAACAAAAAAATAACAAAAAAATTGTAGAACAGGTTGTTTGATAGAGGTGATAGTTTTAAATACAACTGAGAATTTAAAGACTTTTTCCATTTATGCATCAAATCTAAGGTCCAAAATTAGACTTAAATTGATTTCACACACAGCTTTGTATCTGGGAAAATAAATATATTTTTATGTGTTCTGACCTTTCATCCACACAAAAACCTTGTTTAAAATCACTAAAACCGGGTGTTGTGGTGGCACAAAAAGCACAATCCATGTATTGAGGCCTTAGTCCTCGTGCTTGGTGGTCGCAGGTTCGATTCCCGGCCTGGCGACATTTGCCGCATGTCCTCCCCGTCTCTCATAACCCTCTTTCCTGTTGAACTATTTTCAAATAAAGGCCATTAGAGCCAACAAAACCTTTAAAAAAAAAATCACTAAAACAATTATTTATAAAAAATAATGCGCCAATATTTCAGCCTGAATGTCTGTCCACACAAATGAACCTCCTTGCATCATGTCCAATTCCTAACAGGAAGTTGTGGTTGGTTTGAAGCAATCTGATTGGCAGACAGGTTTTAGCTCTGTGCTACACTGCCCCCTATGGGTTTGGCATGTTTAAAACAACACTCAGGGAAGGCTTTGTTTGGGTTCCTGTGGATGAAAACTTTTCTGAAACTGATTCCGTGCGCATGAAATAATTTCTTCTCAACAATATGTCGGATATATTTATTTTCAGAAATACTCAGCTATGTGTGAACAAGGGCTTAGATAATCGGACCTATTAGATTTAGGTCTAAAATGATTTTTATTCAACACAGGAGTTTGTTTCTTGTAAGGAAAAAAATAAAATAAAAAGACAGGCAGTAAAAAGAACTATCAAGGAAGAAAAAAAAATCTTACTTACATTTTATTAAGTAAAAGGCACATAAAAATACCAGATCACTAGATTTCTATAGTTGACGTGTTTATTGATCAAAAATAATATAAGTAATTGGTTTTGATGCATGTAACAATTGGGGTAAAAACACACATTTTTCTGTATTTGGACTACAGATGACTAATTAGAGACGACTGTGATAACTTACAGTATGTACATGATGACACCTATGGCCCAGCAGTCCACAGGCCTGCCGTACCGCTGCCTGCCAACCACTTCAGGGGCTGAACAAGAAAAACACAAACATCATCAATGACCCAGAACCTCGTGAACCAGATCTCATTTTCAACGGGGTTGAGATCTAGACCTCAACGGGGTTTACCTGGTTAAATAAAGGGGAAAAAAACAACATGTCCGATTCACCACATTTCATAATCTCACCCAGGTACTCTGGTGTCCCACAGGGGTCTTTGATCAGCCCGTTCTCCAGCTTGGCCAGGTGAAAGTCACTGATGACGATTTTGGAGTGCTTTAGACGGTTGTAGTACACCAAGTTCTCCAACTGTGGGTGAAGAACAAATTACAAAAAGTCACGCGCTTGCTATGTTTAACTATTAAAATTTATATTTTTTCTGGAGAATCCAAGTAAGTCAATGACAGAAAAAAAAGTGTTTTAATTTGTACTTCATTATAATTCAACTTTGAAACAAAACCTTTTAATATTCCAATATGTACAGCCACAGCAAGAAACACTTAGAATCTGCACAACATTCACAGCTTTGCTCACAATCCTTTCAGACTATGAACTCATTTTCAGACTGTGCTTGAACAGTGGTCTTAGCTCTGTCAATCACCCTAGTGTACGCACTGCTCACACCCTCGTGCTTGCTCTCTGCTAGGCTAAGCTACAGCTAGCCTGTTGTGAGTGCGAAGGCTAGTTATCATGACCACAGATGACGTCAGATAAACAGTATCCCTCTAATAGTAAGATGAGAATGTGCGTACACGAGTATGATTGACAGCACTGAGTCCCTCCTTCTGGCTCTGATTGGTTGTTTTTGGTCGGGAACGGTTCATTCCTTCAGAAGGCAATAACACCTCAGGGAGGAGGTGGACGAGATTCGTCTTTTCAGATTATCTGTCTCACGTTATAATGTCACAACATGGTGACAGCTTTAACAAATACCATCACTTAGGAGGGTGACGAGATGTAAAACATGTATTGTTTATAGCAGTCACATGCTGCGGCTTTAAGAATATTTTCATTTTTTATTAGAAAACTTGTGAAATTATAAACAATAGTAAAAAATTTTTTAAATATGAATCAATTACATATGCCACCAGGTAATAATTGCTACTAGTAAGAATGGGCCTGTCAAAAACCGTTCAGAGGGCCACAAATGGCCCCTAAGCCACACTTTGACCACCCTATAGATAGACGCTGTAAACAGAAAAAATAAGAGATTATGTTTTCTGCGTTGCAGTTCTTGAGTTTGCAAGTCTTTGCTGAAAAACTGAAAAATCTTACCAAGTGTTTTTATCCAGTTACACGTGAAATAAGACAAAACTACAGGTAACTTTTTAGCAAGATATAGGAGCTTGTTTTAAGTCAATAATGTGTTAATATTGATGAAAAAGTTCTAATTCCACTATCAGATTATTAGCTTATAACAAGACATTATTCCCATTCTACCAGTGAAATAATCTGGCTGTGGAATAAATATGTTATTATCAATATTAAGGAATTATTGAATTAAAACAAGCTCCTATATCTTGCTAAAAAGTTATTTGTAGGTTTGTTTTGTCTTATTTCAAGCGTACAGAGATGTCTGCACTGGAAACCAAACCAAAAAAATACTTGGTAAGGTTCAGTGTTTTGGCAGCGTTGAGCTGTTACCTTCAGGTTTCTGTGAACGATGTGCAGGGAGTGCAGGTAGGCCACGGCCTCCAGGACCTGCCGCACCACGTTGCTGGTGTCCCGCTCCGAGTAGTAGCCCTGGTCCAGGATCCAGTCAAACACCTCCCTGCCTGTCGCGCTGCGGAGAGGTGGGTAAAGAAAAAATAATGAAAGGGTTGTTCGTTTCTGCGAGCTGGCTGCATTTTGCTTTACATTTTTGTTTCTTTCTTCTCTAGTTCATTTGCCACTCAAAAACAAAAGTAATAAAGTCAAAGAAAATCAGACAAATAAATGTGAGAGAAGCTCCTCGTAATTTAGAGAACTCAGAAAAACTGACTACAGCTACGAGAAGGTATTTCTGTCTTTCTAAGAACGGAGAATCGTCCACGGGGTGAGTGATAATTATCATTTCCCCATGGATGACTCTTGTTTGCTGAATTTTCAGCATAACCAAAAATCCCTCAGGTCTTCTCAGTGGGAAACATTCATTTCCACATTTAGAATTTCCACAGAAATGCACCCAATTCCCAAAACCGGAGGTGGGAGACGGGGGGGAAGAAGAGAACGGAGCGACCAAAGAGATCGCATCTGAATACCAAATGATGCGGAGCCGAGAGCCGCTTCCGGAACCCGTCGGGCCCCGAGCAACATCGGCCCGTCCCCCCAGGAGCGCTCCATCTACAGAAGCGGCTCGGTGGGGGTAGAGACGAGCTGGAAGCCTTTTATTCCCCCATCAGACGTCTAAACTCACAGCTCCAGGAAGAGGAAGTACTCCTTTTTGGTCTCGAAGACGTCAACCAGCTGGAGGATGTTGGGATGCTTCACCCTGAGGAAGAGGGAGAGACCGATGTCATTCCATGAGCCAAAGCAGCAAGGCCAGGAAACCGCAGCTCAAAAATGTAATTTACGACGTTTATTATTCGGCAGTAATGTTTTGCTGATCTCCCTGGCCTGCGCTACAGAGAGCAAACGGAATAAAAAGTCGTGTATTTCTCTGCCACCTCTTCGGAGGTGACAAACGGTTTCCCTTCTGAGCCCAGCGGAGTCATTCAGGGAGAGAAAAATCACGTTTTGGGACATTTATGCTGAGCGTCAGCACCTGATTGGTTTACTGATTCATAACTGTAATTAACACATCAGGAGGTTTGAAAAAAACAACGGTGAGAGCGAAAGAAAACTTCATTCCCCTTGTAAAAGACAAATATAAAGAAAAGCATTTTGTATTGAAGGAAAATGATGCTGTGCAGATACAGCTGAGCGTTTGTCTCCACCATGTTTGAACATCTAGAGCTTGTTTTAGTCCAACTCATTCGATCCAACCAATCCCTGCAACTCAGGCAAAAAAATTAACAAAAAAAAAGTCTAAACTTTTTTCATTTCTCACATGTATAAATTTACGCGCTGCTTAGATTCGATCAAACAACTTAAAAGTAAGAGCTTTGACAACAACAATGTCAGATACTTCTGGCTTTTTAAAATATTGGAACAATCGATTGTCTGCTTTGTGATTAATGTGTTCTTTTTTTCCTTGATGATTTCTTTTGCTTTACTTAATTTTTTTTCCTCCTGGGCGTGCTGTGGTGGCGCAGTGGTTTAGCACGCCCCATGTTTGGAGGCCTTAGTCCTTGACGCGGATGTCACAGGTTCGACTCCCGGTCCCGGCAACCCTCACCGCATGTCTTCCACCCTTCCCGTCAGCCCACCGTCGTGGGAAAATGCAAGCCACTAGCACCACAAAAAACTCTTTGGAGAAAAAAATAATAATAATGTTTCCCTAAATGGTACGGACTACTTTTTGTTTCAAAATAAAAGACTTTCAAAGGTGCTGCAAAATCAGCAATTTGAGGCCACAGGAATGTGGCTATGTGTTCCCAAAGTCTTCAGAAAGAGAAAATAACACACTTATCTCTCTGTCAGCAACAAATAGTTCAATAGGATTATGCTAAAGCAGGATTTACTGAAAGCCAGATAATCAGAAAAAACGATTTAGATAAAAAAAACAAGTTTAATGTTAACTTTTTCACTTTGAGCTGCTTCTTTCTCTTCACTTTTTATTATCTTGCTTAAAACTGCTTTCTAAAAAGGAAAAAAAACAACAATTTGACAAAGCTTAACACTGCTCCAAAAAAAAAAACAACTCACATGTTCAAGATGAGGATCTCATTTTTGGCAGCCTTCCGGACTTTCCTCCCGTCTTTCTTCAGGAATTTCTTACACGTGTACATTTTCATGGTGGCTTTGTCCTTGGCCCTAAAGATCTCACAGAACTCCTCCCTGAAAAGAAGAGCTTGGTGGTAAAAAAGCACCGTTCAGGTCTCTACTCCACAATAAGGCAGACTTCAAGATACTCACGATTTAACAATCTGACCCAGGTCATATTTATCCGTCACGTCCGAAGGATTGTGGTATTCCTTCTTTTCCCCAACCGTTAAACAGCCAAATGGCATGGCCAGGCCCGACCTGGGAACGACGGGGAGAGAGACGGAAAACTTCAGAGCCTCCAACTGCATTGTGATACTTTAGATGATGACTTTGCAAAACAGAAAAAAACTAAAGATTTTTTCTTTTCTTTTATGCTGAGAACGCTATCGTACGACGTAGGCCACCACAGGCAGTTTTAACGCAGCATTTTGTCTCATTTAACTTTCTGTAGTCAAGCTTCCCATAATCCTGTAATATTAGAAAAGAAAGAGGAAAAAAAGAAAACAAGAAGATATCGGCTTCAGTGCCTCAGCTCTGCGCCGTCATCTTTTCCTCAAAGCGATAGCCTGACAAATTCCCCTCTGCGGGCAGACAGTGAGAAAAGTCGGGGAGCGGGAACCGCAAGAAAGCATTCTAGTGTTTCTATTACTGCATTTCTAAACAACCGAGAACAATACAAGTACGGGAAAAGACAAAGAGATGTTCATCAGTCAGAAATCAGTGAACTACTGCTGCAGGTCATTAACATTTCTTCCCAGGCTCTCGTTTGTGCGGCGCTCTCTGAGGTGATCTCCTGAAGGAACGCGGGCGCTTCGCTGCATGTCGTTTTACTGATTCATACCTTCATCCTAATCTGGTCTTTGTCGGCCATTCTGTTGCTCTGCTTGGGATCATTGTTCTGTTTGACCCGGTTTTCACAAAGCTTCCTGGAGTTGATCCAAATCAAATCCTTTCTCTTAACTGACCTGTCTTGAACATCTAACTTGCAAGCTGAGGTCTGGAGCCAGACCGTGGTGATTCTTCGACTAGCCGGGCAAATTCTCTTTCTACGCAATTCCGCTCAATTCTCATCTCCTGTCAGAGCTCCGTCTGGGATTTCTCCCATTGAGCTGGATTTCATCCTGGCCAATCAGTGAACAGAAGGAGTTGTGGTGAATGACGATGTCAATTTTCTGCACTGTTTAGAATTGCAGTCTGCCTGTGTATGATTGTAGTTTGGAAATGGCAGCGGAGGAAGTGAACAGAACCGCTCAGTCCGTGTTGACCCATGGGTTTTAACAGAACACTCATTTCGGATGCTCGTCTGCAGCGCATGTAGTTTCCGGGAAGCTTCATAATGCAACTTCCTTCACCGTTGAATACATCACAGGTAAATGCTAGCGACTGGGTAAAATCGGATCCAATTTTTTAAAACTTTAACAGAGTCCACGCCTCCGGCAAGAAATCATTTCCAAATGGTCGAGGCCATTCTTGTGTTTCTATCACTGCAACAAAAAACGCAAAACAAAGGGGCGGTTTTAACAAGCTGCTCTGGGAGAGCTGTAGAAATCCAAAGCTCAGGTAAGTGAGGACAGCAATCATAAATTACAGCTTTATGAAAGAATAGACAGAAGAATGCTGTAGTCTGCCATGGTAGAACATGGCGGTGGCAGCATCATGACACAACAATGTCTTCTGTCGCAACGTGTTGGTCCAGGAAGAGTGAATGCTGCAAATCAACGACTGAATGCAACCTGCTGGGTTTCCTAAAGAGAAACTTTTTAAACTACTTTGAATAATAAACTGAGCCCAATGTTCTGTTTGATTTCTTTTGGCGGCAGCTCTGAAACTCTCTGTCCAATCTGGCTGAGCTTCTGAAGTGGCTGCAAAAAATAATGTCAATGGGGCTGAATACAAATCCATGCCGCACTTTTCAGTTTTATTTCTCATTTCACTTCAACTTCACCGTCATGTTGCATCATCACATCATGTATGAACTACACCAAAATGTATAGTTCTAACATGGGAATATTTGCGGTGTAAACACATTTGATGCTACTGATCAATTGAACATTAACATTCCCTATTTCAGCCCATATTATTCACATTCTTCATTCCACTTCTCCCCCACAGTCCTTCATACAAGGTGAGGTTTGCTCTTACTACGTCTTCCAAGAGAAAGTTTTTATATATATATTTTTTTATCATTCTTACAATTATTAACAACGTAGTTGTTACATGTTGTTCATGTGAACCTCACTTAAGACTTAAGAACACATTTCCTACACAGCGAGTACCAAGTAGCAGTGATTTGTCCTGGAATAAGACTAAATAAATAAATAAATAAATAAATAAATAAATAAATAAATAAATAAAATCTTTCAAAAGTTGCACAGCACAGCACTTCACCGTTAAGCATCGGATTGCTGAAGGTATTTGCATGTAAAGCAAAGCAGCACTGAAAAACTTCAGCATAGCAGATTTTCCTAGAGGGCATTTGGGGTAAAAGATTTATA